>SKCR01052703.1:0-122722 GCA_019454045.1 Zanthoxylum bungeanum
GACTGGAAAAGCTGTGGAAACAGAGATTTGGGATGAGGAATTGATGAAGTTAGAGAACCTGACTCTGGTAAGAAGATGAAAAGCCTGAAGAAGATCTGATTGCAGAGGAAGAAGTGTCTCTAGATGATGAAGACAGTTACCTTCCTGACTTATTTGAATGTACTTCCGCATTATCCCAAATAAAGACATTTCTTTTGCTTACTTGCCTGAGTCATTTCAATTCACTCTGCATGAATCAAGCATATTTGACATCAGTTCAGCCAGAACTATTGCATTTAACTTGGGCACACTTGAGAACCCAAAGAAATTTTGATTGCAAGTGAAGTAACCTCCGAAGAGAGAGAGAACTAGAACAAGTGTTGGTCAGATATGCCAAAGTATTTGCTTGGTCTTATGAGGACATGCCCGGGGTAGACAGAAACATTGCCCAAACACATAATACCAACTTATTCGAATATGAGGCCAGTAAAGCAGAAACTTCGACGGATGAGACTCGGAATGGGCTGAGAAAGTCAGAGAGGAAGTTAGAAGCGAAGAGAGAGGGGGGGTTCCGGAAGTGGGAAGATATCCCAGAATGGTGGTGGGCTAAACATAGTGCCGTTGTCGAAGAAAGATGGGAAGGTCAGAATGTGCGTAGACTACAGAGATCTCAACACAGCCTGTCCGAAAGATGATTTCCCTTTGCCGCATATAGATGTTCTGGTTGACAGTGCGACTTTGTCTGCTATGTATTCATTTGCGGATGGATTTTCAGGGTACAATCAGGTTCTCAGGCTGAGGAAGATAAACACAAGACTGCATTTGTTACCGAGTGGGGTACCTTTTGTACAAGGTAATGCCGTTGGGCTTAAGAATGCAGGAGCTACTTATCAGCGGATGGCCACTACACTCTTCCATGACTTGATGCACAAAGAGATTGAGGTGTATGTGGATGACATGATGGTGAAATCAGAAACGAGAATTGGGCATATTGAGGCATTGGAAAGGTTCCTCCAGAGAGTTGACAGATATAACCTGCGGCTTAATCCCAAGAAATGTGTGTTTGGGGTGACATCAGGGAAATTGCTTGGTCATACAGTGGGAATGGGCGGAATAGAGGTAGACTCCGAAAAGATCAAGGCAATCACAGAAATGCCTGCACCAAAGACAGAAAAGGAAGTCAGGGCGTTCTGGGAAAGATTCAGTACATCAGTCGGTTTATTGCCAAGTTGACATCGGTATGTGAGCCTATCTTCAAATTGTTGAGAAAAGATCAGCCAGTGAGATGGAATGAACAGTGTCAGACCGCATTCGACAGAATCAGAGAGTACTTGGTGAAGCCACCCGTATTGAAACCTCCGAGGCCGGGTAGACCTTTGATATTGTATTTGGCTATAGAATCAGAAGCATTGGGAGGTATGATGGTACAGGCAGATGAGACAGGGGTTAGAACATGCAGTTTATTATCTGAGTAAGAAGCTGCTTCCGTATGAGGCTCGGTATCAGGAAGTTGAGAAGATCTGTCTTGCAGTGGTATGGGCTTCCAGAAAGTTGCGACATTACTTCAGTCTTACAAGATCCAGGTGGTGGCAAAGGAGAATCCTCTGAAATATCTTCATTCAGTGCCTTCACTAGTGGGAAAACTGGGCCGATGGTTGGTATTGTTGACAGAGTTTGACATTGAGTATATCACCTCCAAAGTGATCAAGGGACGAGCAGTAGTAGCGGTTTTCTAGCATTGCAACCTGTTGAGGGAGATCAGTATAAGTTTGAGTTTCCAGATGAAGAGATTCAAGCAATAACAGTTCAGAGATGGAAGATGTGTTTTGACGGAGCAGTGAATTACAAGGGAGCCGGAATTGGGATCGTGATAGTAACCCACGAGGGAGAGACTCTACCTTTGGCTAAGAGGCTGACCTTCAGAGTGACTAATAACATGGCTGAGTATGAAGCATGTGCTTTTGGCCTGGCGCATTGATATAGGGAAGGAGCAAGGCGGTGTTGTGAGGTGGAATCTACGGAGATTCTATGTTGGTGGTCCAGCAGATGCGAGGAGAATGGGAATTGAAGGAAGAACGGTTGAGGCCTTATCTGTTTCACTCAGAAAATTGGCACAGGATATCCCCGAGTGTAAGTTTCAGCACCTACCGAGGGAGGAGAATCAGATGGCAGACGCATTGGCTACACTTGCAGCAACTTGGGAAAATCCAGAGAAGTTAGTGATGAGACCGTTGATACTAACAACAGCAAGTAAAACTGCCTATGAGATAGAAAGAATTCTGGGAGTTGAGGTTGACGACGGTAAACCTTGGTATTATGACATTCAGAGGTATCTGGAACATGGTGAATTCCCGGAGGGGGCAGGCAGAAAAGACAGAATAGCCATTCAGAAGTTGGCTTCCAGTATGTGACTTTGAGATGGGAACTGTACAAAAGGCAAGCAAACGGCATCAGTTGAAATGTTTGAGAAAGAAGAAGCTCAGAAAGTGATGGAAGAGGTACATGCCGGGGTATGTGGCCCGCACATGAATGGGCTGAACTTGTCCCGCAAGATAGTGAGACAGGGGTTTTATTGGTCAACCATGGAGACAGACTGCGCGAAGATGGTAAAGCACTGTCATGACTGTCAAGCACATGGTAATCTGAATCACTTACCGCACACAGAATTGCACGGGCTGTCAGAGCCATGGCCGTTCTCAGCATGGGGGATTGACATGATCGGGGAAATTCGACCGAATGCATCTAATGGGCATCGCTTCATAGTAGTAGCAGTGGATTACTTCTCAAAGTGGGTGGAAGCCGAATCCTTCCGTAATGTTACAGCGAAGCAGATGGCAAAGTTCATAGCTCGGAACCTCATTTGTCGGTATGGTATGCCGCATCATGTAGTGACAGACAACGGGGTCCAGTTTCAAGGAGAGACGAAGGCAATGTTACAGAGGTATGGGATAGGCCACCACAAGTCATCACCGTACAGGCCGCAGGCAAATGGGGCAGTTGAGGCAGCCAACAAGACTATAAAGACAATTCTAGCCAAGATGACAGAAAATTGTAGAGATTGGGCCGAGAAGTTATCGTATGCTTTGTGGGGGTACAGAACATCAGTGTGGACGGCAACAGGTGCAACACCTTACTCCTTGGTCTACGGAATGGAAGCAGTATTGCCAGTAGAAGTGGAAATACAGTCCCTGAGGGTATTAGCAGAGGCAGAATTACCGGAACAGGAATGGGCCGCACAGAGATTTGATCAGTTGGTACTGTTGGATGAGAAGAGAACGAAGTCTTTGTATCACATGCAGTGTGTATCAGAAGAGACTAGCCCGGGCATTCAACAAGAAAGTACGTCCCACAAAGATCAGAAAGGGTGATTTGGTACTTAAGCAGTCGAGGCCGTCGACGACAGATCCAAGAGGGAAATTCAGGCCTAACTGGGAAGGACCTTACATCGTTCAGAAAGTCCTGGGAAATGGAGCAGTGAAGCTATCAGACTTGGAAGGAAATGAATTCACAGAACCAATCAATTGACAGGTTGAAGTTGTACTTTGACTTTGAAACTTGGTCGCCAGCGGAGAGAACCTAACCCAACGGAGTAAGAAACTCCTGCATACAGCAACACGTAACCTATTGCATATTTTTGTGTTTGTTCTGTTTTGTGTAAACAGGTGTTGAAGACGCAAAAGAGAGCGAGCAGTAAGCCAATCAGAGATGGTAAAGGCACAGCATTTGATATGGGCAGTAATCTGAAGATTGAGGTCCCAATGAAGTCAAGTTCCGGGTATGGGTCTCGGAGGGCGAAGCCCATATCGGCTGAGGAGCGAGATTCCACATTGTACCAGCTTGGGGGCGAGGCCCATATCGACTGGGGAGCGGGGCTCCACATCATATCATGACAGCTTGGGGGCGAAGCCCGTATCAGCTGAGGAGTGAAGCTCCACATCATCATTTTCGGGATGCGTCCCAGGGTCGAGGCCCACATTTTGTCAGCGGTATTGGGATGCGTCCCAGGGTCGAGGCCCCCGTTGTCGGTTGCAGCTATTGGGATGCGTCCCAGGATCGAGGTCCACTGCATCATCATTTTCGGGATGCGTCCCAGGGTCGAGGCCCACATTTTGTCAGCGGTAATGGGATGCGTCCCAGGGTCGAGGCCCCCGTTGTCGGTTGCAGCTATTGGGATGCGTCCCAGGATCGAGGTCCACTGCATCATCATTTTCGGGATGCGTCCCAGGGTCGAGGCCCACATTTTGTCAGCGGTATTGGGATGCGTCCACAGGGTCGAGGCCCCCGTTGTCGGTTGCAGCTATTGGGATGCGTCCCAGGATCGAGGTCCACTGCATCATCATTTTCAGGATGCGTCCCAGGGTCGAGGCCCACATTTTGTCAGCGGTATTGGGATGCGTCCCAGGGTCGAGGCCCCCGTTGTCGGTTGCAGCTATTGGGATGCGTCCCAGGTTCGAGGCCCACATCATCAGCAGCATCGAGATGCGTCTCAGGATCGAGGTCCACTGCAGTATCAGCTCAGCTCGAGACAGCTAGCTAGCCAGGTAAGTAAAATGCATTGCATAACTTTGATAGGATTGTTCAAAGTCACACACTGCACAAGTCCCATCAAAGTGGGGGCGACTGTAGGCATTGCGTTTTCGCATGTGAAACCCGATGATGAGCCTCATTTGGAGGCACTACCTTTTGAGTCACGGAAGCCGCGGGAAACGGATATCGGAAGGGGAAATTCAGAACAAATAAGCTCACTGTCTTCGTTATTGCTGCGTTCGTTACTTCGTTCGAACGGGAAACAGATTGCGGGCGTTCGTGTCACGTTCGAGTAAGCGTTCGAACGGTGTCGGTAATTCTGGTTTTGCTGCTAGCCTCACGCCCAGCCCATTTAGCTCCCCAAGGCCCATAAAACACATCCCAAATTAAATAAATAAATATTAATTAAATATTAAACATTAAAATAAAACATTTAAATCATTTACCAATTAAATAAAACATAAAATAAAATCATGCCTAATATAAATGAATCAAATATATTATATACTAAAACTAAAAATAAGATTTGCCTAATTAAAATCAATCTTAACCAATTAAAGCCAATCATATATTTGACTTCCTAATTCAATAAGATATCCACCAATTTAAAAGTATTGACTTCCTAATCTAAACCAAATTTGTCCCCCCTCAATCTTTGACTTTCATTGCTAAACACTAAATCATATCCTAATTTAATGCACAAATCCCTTCCCTTGTAAACCCTAGCCATTCTCTATATAAACAACCCCTAACCAAAGCCATCCTCCTTGACACAACACAATTTACACCCAAGCTCTCTCGAAATTTCTCTAAACTCTATCTACACACCCAAAACACATCCAAGAGAAAACACTTCATACACACACAAAAAGAAAACAAAGAAACCACCACAAGACCACCCTCCATAGCCGAACCCAAACTCACCCATAGCCGAATTCTAAAACACGCCAAAACAACCTCCTAGATTACCTTAAAACAGTAGCCCAAAATCCTTAAAAAAACAGTAACTTAGAAAACTACATAGATAACCTTAAAAATAATCACTTTTAATTGCACTAAGAACCCACACAACTTGGAATAGTTCTTTGAAAACATTGAAACAGGTAGCCCGTGCAGTGAGCAGCGAACAGGAGCCGAATAGGAGCAGAACGGAGTTCGAACAATAAGCAAAGCAGCGAAGCAGTGAGCTAGGACGTTGATGTTGGACAAAATGACCCATAGCGTCACTATTTGCACAGATCATCGTGTTGTTGTAGCAAATTAACTATGTAATAAGGAAATTGCACTCTCATCATTTGTGATTAGATCACCATAGATATATAAATGAAGAGAGGTCCCTATGATTAGTTCCTGGATTGAGATGATATGAGACAGTATCAGTCCACGAAGGATTATTCATTAAATATCCCTAGCCGTAGTATTATCGAGACTGGACATCGATAATGCGGAATAGGCTAGTATTGCACTTGTGCGCGTTGTGATGGCACAACGACATAGTTCTCATATATATAAGTATTGGATACTTATGCAAGTGCGATAGGAGGTCGTGTTTCACCGATGGTACGGGAAACAGCTTCGCTCTGGATAGACCCCTCGGAATCCCATTGGTATTATGACGATGTGTCTATGGGAGGCCGATATCAAGGTAGGTGTGTATAGTCTTAACCTGAGACTTACATCGCTAATGCTTACGACAATCGATATACTTTAGTTGAGGTCGTCTAGGACTGTAACCGGTTCTGTGTACGCCAATGCCGGGTATATTGAGAATCGTAGTGTATTGGATGTGATGTCAAGACGGAAGTGTCACTCCAGTCATAATGGAGATGATGTCACGCAGGATACGGTATTAGTGCTCTTAAAGTGATGCGCATCCAATCGTGATATTATGACCAGGTCATGAATATCCGATTATAGAGACTAGTTACCAGACATCCGATATGTGTTTCGGACGGGGCAGACACTTATCCAGCCCCAGCCCTAGCACGTGACTATCCGATACTGGGCCGATATACACAATACATTAGTATACTACGCTTGATACAGATCTTAATATTCTTAAATGGATATGTCCGGAGAATTGGGTAGACTTGGTGCTTTGCTAGGAGTCGACCTTGTCTCGTAAATCGGTAGAACGTAGTACTTGGTACGTACGTGATTCGGACACTCCGACGACCGTATTTACTGCCATTATCCGGGGATCTCATGGGTCGCTTCCCGATAATCCACCGATGACGCACAACTCGCACTCTTGAATAATCTGGGATTATAAAAGAAGAGAGAGAAAATTAATCTAGGATTAATAACGGAGATATTTTATCCGGGATAAAATGTCGTCTAAAGAGAGAGAACGATTAATTTGGAATTGATCGATGAATTAATATATTCGATATATTAAATGAAATTAGATTTCGACGCGGAATTAAAATTAGATTTTAATTCGGGCAAACGAGTTAATTTAGAATTAATTCGTTAGCGACGTAAATAATAATTTCGCCAGGCGCAATTATTTATTTAAATTCGATTGAATTAACGTCGCGACGTAAGCTCGGTATTTCGGAAATATCGAACCCGAACGCGTGAGTGCACGTGGGCCCACTTTCATTTGGAAACGTGTGGGGCCCACATGACACATGTCATGTTATGCATTAACTTTGACACATGTCATGTTATGCTTATTTGACACTCTAATGCTTTGCATGGAGATTGTGTGCATTGCACTCAATGGTAATGCATGGAAATGAAGTGTTTGACACTCTAAGCCTTTGCATGATTTGTGTCATAAGTTTATTATTTGTTTAATGAAATTATGGCATAAATATAAATTGATTTTTGGTAACAAAAATTAAGGAAATACATTACACATCTTCTCTCTCATTTCCTCTCTTCCTCTCACGAAAATGGACTGGTTTGGAACTGGTTTTGGGCGTGAGTTAAAGGGAAGCAAAGAGTGATTTCATGGTGAGAAATCAAGTGCTAGCACACTACAAGTCTTGCGAAGGTGGTAGGGAGGTTCGACCATGAGACGGGATCCATCCGACGAAGCTAGGAGCTCCGTTTCTCATCTCAAATTTCTGTTTTTGGAGGCAGTGGACTGCATGCAGTGGAGCTCAAAGGCAGTGCGTTTTTTGGGCATCATTCGTCTCCAAATCGACATAACCGATCAATGTGAGTATTCCGCTACCTCCGTTGATGTATTCACGCATGTTTCATGACTTGTTATTTGATCTTGGGACCTTAAAAATTACCAACAATGGCATCATGAGCTAATGTTGCAAGCATGAAAAATGTAGGGCTTAAAATTTGGGTAAATGTTTGTTGAGCATGATTTGAATAAATTGATTGTTTGAGTATGCTTATAACATGTTTTATTGCATTTTGGTTGGACCAATTTGTTGAAAATTGATTTGGAATAATTTTCCCCAAAATATTGATGTTGGCCGAATGTAAATTGATATTGGAGTTCTTGGAATTTTTTGTTTTTTGATTCATTGGATGAGTTAGAATCATGTAGGATGATGTTAATTTGAAATTTAATTGGATTGAATTTTGAATTGAACAAAATCCCTAAATTCCTTATGTTGGCCGAATCTACAATGCCCTTTAATGTCTTGGTAATTTTGATTTTATGACATTGGATGTGTATGTAATCAATTGGATGGTGATTTAATGTCGATTGTATGTTCGATTGGATGAAACCGAATCGGACACAAAATCCCTCCTTGGCCGAGAGCAGTAGCATGTAAATGGGTTTGATTTTTCAATTTGTATGTTGGACATGTAATAATGAATTAAGCATGATTAATTGGACTAATATGGTGTTTTAGAAATATTGATTTAGTTGATTAATCATGTAATACACTTTTTTTTAATTGAATATGAATTGGATTTTGTCATATTAATTAATTGGGCCTAATTTTGAAATTGGACTTTAATATTGTAATTGGGCCTATTGGGCTTGATTTATCAAGTTTGGTTTAGGCCAAGTGGATTGGATCCAATTGGGCCCAAAACCTTAACCATAAAGCCCAATTGCGGCTAATGAACCTTTAATGTTCAATTGGGCCTAATGGGCCAAGATTGATTTATGGGCTTATGGGGGTAAATCCCGGATTGGACTTTGGTTATCGGTTTGACCCGAGTTGACCAAAAGTCCACGCCTTAAGAAATCAATCAAAAGCCCATTGGACTTTAATTGAATTGACGTGGACGTTAATCGGTCTTTGAGACGCGTTACGATTAAATTTGGAATTTAAATCGAAAAGGTTTATTGAATAAAAGTGTAATATTTAATTTGGAATTGAATAATGAATTAGTATTAAATACATGTTAAATTAGATTTAATGATGTAGTTTAATTTAATTCATGAATTCGTACTTTAAGTACTTATTCGCAAAAACGAGTTTGACTCGAACAAAATCAAATCGTTGTTTGAACATTGGATGATCACTTAATTATCAGATTAATTAATTGATTAGATTGATTGATAGCATGCTTATGTGTGTGTGAATACGTGGTTGTGTTGAATGAATAATGTATATCGGATGGATATTAGTTGGGTGGGCAATTTTAGAAATTGTTGTAATAAATTCGATTTATTAAATTGGACCTGCGTGTCCAGCCTTATCACCTTCTTTCTCTTTGTATTCTCTTCTCACCTATTCCCCTCTATGTATATGAGGTTTCTTTAGAAGTGTAGTGTAACGGGTAGAAGTAATACTAGTGCTAGCTTGAGTGAGAAAGGGAGAGATTTGATCTAGGATCAATATGTTAAGTATCCATCCGCATATCATTATTATTTATTTTCATACTCGCTTTATTATGTATTTAGAATGCATGTTTAAGGGTGTATGATGATGACCTAACAAAGATAATTAAATTGGTAGCCAATTTGCACGCGAAAAACCCTCATAAAATATCATGCGTTTTTCCTTCCATTGAGTGATTCTTACTCAAGATCCTAGATTGGCAGGGGTTGTGGCCAAAGTCAAGCCCTTGTCCTTCGAAGATGTTTTTAATCACGAGGCTTTGTTCCATATTGGTGTCTTGTCCAAGTTGTGGTTTGTTGGCCAAAGTCAAGACCACTTCTTGTCCAACGACATTGATTACGAAGCTTCCATGTCAATGGGTCCGCGCTTGACTGGGATCATTAGGTTTGTTGTGCCAAAGCCAAGGCCTAGTTGATTCAGAGGAAAAAGGTTAGGGTATACATTCGATGTATAGGCATATATTAGAATATGTTTGGGGCTTGGATGTCCACCTACTGGATCTAGGAGTTGGATGAGATCCAATTGATCTTCGAGATCTACCTAGTTAATTATCATACAATTTGTTGGCCAAAGTCAAGATTGTGTGATATTTAACGGGATCCTAGCCCACTAGGAAACACGGTTTCCCGAGTACTCGACAGAGGGTTAGAGGCTCGACGAAAAATAGTGGGAGGCAAGTATTGAATTTGCAACATTCGTTCGAATACTCGCTAAACGCGCTCATCTATATTTTACTCGTCATATTAATCAAAAGTATTAGTTGGACTAATATTTTATGTGTTTTTTTAAAAACATATATAGTTGGACTATATACAAACTCATTCAATATAGTTGATTTTATAATTGGATTATAGTAATCAATATAATTGAATTAAAATGATAGTTGATTTTATAATTAGATTATAGTAATCAATATTAAAATTATAGTTGATTAAATAATTGGATTATTGTAATCATTATAATAAATAGTACCTTATTAAATTGATTAAATAGTTGGACTATTGAAATCAAGAAAAGAAAGAATAAACAATTGATGAAAGTTGAATATTTAAAATATATAATCATTGGATTAAATGCTTTAAATGATTTAATTTTCAATTGGGAATTAATAATAGGTTAATTTATTTGATAAAATAACTTATTATGACTAAGCCCATTATTAAGCAAATAGTAGAGCATAAAGTCTTTGGAAGATTTATGTGATGATGACTTTAGTGCTTAATTAATATACTTATAATAAATCTATCTTTAGATTTAAAAGTATTAAAGTTGTTGCAATTAATTGACTATTCTAGTGGGAGAAAAGTCAAAGTTTGCAATTGGGCATGTAGCACAAGTGCATATCATTTTGATATTCTAAAACCCAAGGCTTGGCCAAAGGTTTGTGAAATATTGAAAAAATAATTGACATATCCCAAAGTGACTACCATTTGGATATGGAAGACACGAAGGAATTAAAGATAGGCGAGGCTCTAACTTTAAAAATATTTGTCAAAGTTATGTTTACTACTAGTATTGAAATTGGATTTTAAATACTTAGTGTGGTACATAATACATATATGTATTGACGTTCAGAATCCGCTGTGAGCTGGATACTGGCTTCAAGCCGAGATTTCTCTGCGAATTGGAAACGGGACGAAAGTCGCTGTTTCGACCGTAGATACCTAAGTTTAGGAACTACCCTTAGGGTATGTACTTAAATTAGGAAATGTTATAATGTAACTAGTTTGACTAGAGACATTATCTCTATATCAGTGTTTAATCCGATGCGGATAAAACCTTTATATTCTAGAACACTAAAGTGTTTCATTATATAAAGATGATACTGAGATAAATACATTAGATGTAAATAACATAATTTATATTTTGAATATAAATAAAATCTCAAACATATAAATGACAAATAAATAGCTCAAATTGATTTGATCAATAGAGACTTATATGTGGCATTGTTGTCTAGGACACAAATAAACAAGACTCGTATATCCATACTTTTGAAGAGTGGATACTAGGACTGATTTGACTATTCAAATAAGGTCTACGAATCTAGTTTATTAGGTTAAAAACCTAAAATACTATTACTTGGTAATAGTAAAAGGGCCACCGATCTGTAAGCCCTATTCATGGTGAAGTAAGTGGGCCCATATCTAGCTTGGCTAGATGTAAACATGAATATTTCGTGACCTTAACGGATGTGGCATCACGTTATGGTTATGTGTTTCTTTTGAAGAACACAAATCTGAAACTTTGAGTTTCGACACGAAGTATACAAACAGATCGACTGTAGTATTATGCCGCCACGGTAAGACCGTATTGGAAAATACTTAAGCAGTAAGTTTCATATGTAAATGAAAGAGTACGATATTCTTTCATATGAGGACTCCTCCCGAGACACGTCAGTTAGACGGTGTGTCCAAACCAAAAACCCGAATTTTGTTGGACATGATAAGGTTATCACGAGTCGCTCTGAGCTACTATTTCCTTCAAACAGGATATGTATTAACAGTGCAAAACTTATTTAGAATAAAGTTCCATATAAATCTGTTTGACAGATATCATATAGGATATGAACAGGGAAGAAACGAGGTTTCTCATTCCTGATAATTTGGGTATGCGAGGCATAACGTTTGGTTGATACCAAACTAAAGACCCAAATTGGATTAGTGTCAATATAGGTTATCCTAAGGGAAACCATAAGTATAGTACTTATAAATCCCACATGAGAACAATGTGATTGTTGCTCACCATGCGGTTTCCTGAGAGGAATACCGATATGCAGTGGTCAGTGGGAGGATAGTGATACTCGATGAAAAATAGTAAGGAGTAATACTGTTCAGGCACGAAGTCCTTAATGGAACACAAATAGTTCATCTAGGATGAATCTAAACCATTAATCTTCAAATACACAAGAAACTAGTAGATCGGATAGAGTCAGAAAACAACCTAGGGTATGGGTTTCTGATCTAACCTCATAAAGATGTCAATCTTATGGAGGTGTACCATCCGACTACGTTATGAGGAAGAAGTAATACGATGTATTGACTCCCTATTATGGCAAAGTGCCATGAATCCGAAATGGATTCCATGTATAACAACTATGTTTGGATACTAGTTGTTGTACCACAAGGCATTGTGCCTATGGTACATTAAACGTCTTCAAGGAAGACATACATGGAAGGCAACATACCAACGTGCAAACCTAAGGTTTTGATGAAAAGGTATCGTTATCAACATTGTGTTAATAACGGTTCAACCCTTTTACCTGTTGCCATGGTAAATCCATTTTTAAGATGCTTGTTGATAACTGTGTATTTCATTTATGAAATATGTCAGTTACAAATCAAAATCGCTTTCCTGAAAAGGAAACCTTTTGGAGGATGTTTAAAACATCCTGACGATTTTGTATAACCGACAAACCAGGTTTGCGGGTTATTCGATCCATGTTTGGATTGATGCAAGCATAAGGTTCTTGGAACTGACGTTTTGAAATAATCATAATGGTTTATGATTTAACTCAAAATGAAATAATTCTTGTGTATATAAGGAGGTTAGTGGGAGTGGACACTGACAATGAAATTCCCATAAAGCAATTGGTGAAAGCTTGGCTTTCATAGATATTCTTTCAATAGAAATTCTCCGTAGACTTCTGGGGAGTAACAACCTTTATTCAGGGAATAAAGATCTACTGGGATAGATTTGGAGTTGTTAACACTCTCTGGGAAATTGTACATTTAAAATGTACTTGTATTGGTGTCTCATACGCTTCGAGCATATGGAGTCACAATTGGGTCAATCCAAGTGATAGTCACTGGATTGAACATTAAGAACATCTGTTAGTATCTGAGAGAACTAAAGATGTTGTCTTAAACTATGGAGAAGGAGAACTTGAAGTGACTGGGATCACTGCAGCAAGTTTCCAAACGATTAAATACTGCGGTACTATAAAGTTTGAATAACGGGACAGTGAGCTGGAAATCTTCCGAGCAAGATAACTATTGCCGAATAAACAACAAATGCGGATTATTGCTGCAGCTGAGGAGCAGCAGAAGAGAAGTCTTTTGGGTCGAAGTAAATCTAATTAGATTAGATATAGTTCTGTTAGCAACTGAGCTAGGCGTCAGCACAGGCTAAGGAATTAAAGGTCTCATCGACGATCCAGATATATACTTCTATATCATCTGATTCGTTCGGATCATACATCGTGTGGCGATATGATGTGTAATCGTATAAATCGCATCAAACGATAATCGAACAAATCCGACGACGAAAACCTTTTTCTCAGCAATTTGAGCGAACCTTACATAGTTCGAGTGTAGGACACTTGAGTGACTCGCTACGTGCCAAGTGGGAGATTGTTGGACAAAATGACCCATAGCGTCACTATTTGCACAGATCATCGTGTTGTGTAGCAAATTAACTATGTAATAAGGAAATTGCACTCTCATCATTTGTGATTAGATCACCATAGAATATAAATGAAGAGAGGTCCCTATGATTAGTTCCTGGATTGAGATGATATGAGACAGTATCAGTCCACGAAGGATTAATCATTAAATATCCCTAGCCGTAGTATTATCGAGACTGGACATCGATAATGCGGAATAGGCTAGTATTGCACTTGTGCGCGTTGTGATGGCACAACGACATAGTTCTCATATATATAAGTATTGGATACTTATGCAAGTGCGATAGGAGGTCGTGTTCACCGATGGTACGGGAAACAGCTTCGCTCTGGATAGACCCCTCGGAATCCCATTGGTATTATGACGATGTGTCTATGGGAGGCCGATATCAAGGTAGGTGTGTATAGTCTTAACCTGAGACTTACATCGCTAATGCTTACGACAATCGATATACTTTAGTGAGGTCGTCTAGGACTGTAACCGGTTCTGTGTACGCCAATGCCGGGTATATTGAGAATCGTAGTGTATTGGATGTGATGTCAAGACGGAAGTGTCACTCCAGTCATAATGGAGATGATGTCACGCAGGATACGGTATTAGTGCTCTTAAAGTGATGCGCATCCAATCGTGATATTATGACCAGGTCATGAATATCCGATTATAGAGACTAGTTACCAGACATCCGATATGTGTTTCGGACGGGGCAGACACTTATCCAGCCCCAGCCCTAGCACGTGACTATCCGATACTGGGCCGATATACACAATACATTAGTATACTACGCTTGATACAGATCTTAATATTCTTAAATGGATATGTCCGGAGAATTGGGTAGACTTGGTGCTTTGCTAGGAGTCGACCTTGTCTCGTAAATCGGTAGAACGTAGTACTTGGTACGTACGTGATTCGGACACTCCGACGACCGCCGTATTTACTGCCAGATTATCCGGGGATCTCATGGGTCGCTTCCCGATAATCCACCGATGACGCACAACTCGCACTCTTGAATAATCTGGGATTATAAAAGAAGAGAGAGAAAATTAATCTAGGATTAATAACGGAGATATTTTATCCGGGATAAAATGTCGTCTAAAGAGAGAGAACGATTAATTTGGAATTGATCGATGAATTAATATATTCGATATTAAATGAAATTAGATTTCGACGCGGATTAAAATTAGATTTTAATTCGGGCAAACGAGTTAATTTAGAATTAATTCGTTAGCGACGTAAATAATAATTTCGCCAGGCGCAATTATTTATTTAAATTCGATTGAATTAACGTCGCGACGTAAGCTCGGTATTTCGGAAATATCGAACCCGAACGCGTGAGTGCACGTGGGCCCACTTTCATTTGGAAACGTGTGGGGCCACATGACACATGTCATGTTATGCATTAACTTTGACACATGTCATGTTATGCTTATTTGACACTCTAATGCTTTGCATGGAGATTGTGTGCATTGCACTCAATGGTAATGCATGGAAATGAAGTGTTTGACACTCTAAGCCTTTGCATGATTTGTGTCATAAGTTATTATTTGTTTAATGAAATTATGGCATAAATATAAATTGATTTTTGGTAAAAAAATTAAGGAAATACATTACACATCTTCTCTCTCATTTCCTCTCTTCCTCTCACGAAAATGGACTGGTTTGGAACTGGTTTTGGGCGTGAGTTAAAGGGAAGCAAAGAGTGATTCTCATGGTGAGAAATCAAGTGCTAGCACACTACAAGTCTTGCGAAGGTGGTAGGGAGGTTCGACCATGAGACGGGATCCATCCGACGAAGCTAGGAGCTCCGTTTCTCATCTCAAATTTCTGTTTTTGGAGGCAGTGGACTGCATGCAGTGGAGCTCAAAGGCAGTGCGTTTTTTGGCATCATTCGTCTCCAAATCGACATACCGATCAATGTGAGTATTCCGCTACCTCCGTTGATGTATTCACGCATGTTTCATGACTTGTTATTTGATCTTGGGACCTTAAAAATTACCAACAGTTGAACCAGGGACCAGAAAAGTTGCGGAGCTTTACCCCCCTTTCGATCTTCGTGGAACGTGAGTCCGAGAGACGGCTTAAAAGGTTAGACCTGAGGGTATCTTTCACACTTGTTTTCCTTTTCCGCATTATTTATTAAGTATTTCTTGTATGATTGTAATGTTGAAATGTGTGTTGTGATTTTTGAGTATGTAAATATGCATGAATTATGAGATGTAATATGTTGTGGGCATTAGATGAATGAGAGATGTGTCAACTCTCGCGGTATATCGGATGGAAACCCGGACATAAATTTCATAGCCGATTCCGAATGGACGGTAATATGATCTGTACTCGGGCCACAACTCCACGTACCGCTTGAGTAAACGGCACCATCTCTCTTTCGTTGTGTTGCTTTTTGTTTATTTAGTTTTCTCTTGAATTCAATATATTGTTTTTTTTGTATGATTCAACCAAGCGCATGGGCTTAGTGAGTTAGTCCAAAGGTCCTCCATTTGTGAGACAAAGAGCCGAAAAGGCCACCTTCGTGACACTACTTCGCCGCGCCGGTTGATGTATGTTCGGTTGGACGCAAGATACGTTTCAATCGAGCATGCTTAGTTTGATATTATTATCTTTTTTTCGTATGTATAAGTCAATCGAGCGCATGGGCTTAGTAAGTGTGTGTGAGATCCCCTATGGGAGGGCTAAAAGCCCTTTACCACGATGCTTTGCCGCGCCGGTTGACGTGTGTTCGGATTGGATGTAAGATGCGTTCAATCGGGCATACTTGGTTGATATGATTGGTTCTATTCTTGCATGTGTGATATGACGCGCATGGGCTTAGCATGTTGGTCTAAAGGTCCTCTCTTTGAGAGATCAAGAGCCTCAAAAGGTCACCTTTACGGCAGTGCTTCGCCGCGCCTTTTATTTTCTGTTTATGTATTGCATCAGGTCCGTGTCCGTTCGAACGCGTTCACGAACGCAACTCGAACGCGCATGTGTTTTTGCCTTATTATGTGTCAGGTCTCGTATCCGTTCGAACGCGTTAAACAAATGCCATACGAACGTGAGCTTTCTGTCTCATCTCCGTTCGAACGCGTTTACGAACGCTACTCGAATGTGAGCATTCTGTCTCGTCTCCGTTCGAAACGGTTTACGAACGCTACTCGAACGTGAGCATTCTGTTTCATTTCCGTTCGAACGCGTTTACGAACGCTACTCGAACGTGAGCATTCTGTTTCATTTCCGTTCGAACGCGTTTACGAACGCTACACGAACGCACACACACTGAACTGAGTCTGTCTTATTATATTCATGCATAATTGCCTATTAGTTTATCTTTCTTATGCAAATGTGTCACAATTCGTATGCTTATGTCATGATAACATTTGAGCATTATTTCTTGCGGTATATCGGATGGAAACCCAGACGTAAATTCCGTAGCCGATTCCGAATGGACGGTAGTGCGGTCTGTACTTGGGCCACAATTCCACGTACCACTTGAAAAGTGCCCATATGTGTGCTTGTATGGTTAATATGTGTGCTTGTGTTTTTTCCTGAATGTGATATGCAAGTAAAGTTGTATGTTAGTTGCTATCTTGATATATGTTAAGCATGCAAATTTAAATGTAAGATATATGTGAAATACATGTATATTTAGGCGCATATTTTATTTTATAAAGGTGAATTTAGAAGCATGATACCCTTAGGAATAAGTGTTACTTCAGCTTGTTAAAATTATTACATGAATCCTTTCATTACAAGTGACATAAGTAAGAGACCATTCCGAACCCAACGGTTTGAGGTTTTCCCTTGCGAGGGTGAGTGCGGCCTTAAATCTTTGTCCCGGTTCACACCGGGTGGCGACTCCATGTTATGTAATCCTCCCAACTAGGCCGCGAGCCTAGGAACGGCGTCGCCCAGGTCCTGTGTCCTACAGGTAGGCATGGCGCTTTGCTAAAAGCCAACCTTGTATTGTAAATCAGTACAAATGTAGTACTAGGTACATACATGTTCGGATAGTCCGACGACCAGATTTACTACCAACATATCTGGGGATCTCATGGGTCGCTTCCCGAAGATTCACCGATGATGTATGACTCGCACTTTAATAATCTGGGATTAATTAATGGTAGAGAGAAAATTAATCTGGGATTAATTACAGAGATATTTTATCTGGGATAAAATATTAATTTAAAGAGAGAGAACGATTAATTTGAATTAATCGATAAAATAATATATTCAATATATATTATACTAAATTGGATTTCGACACGGAATTGAAATTATATTTTAATTCGGGCGAACGAGTTAATTTAGAATTAATTCGTTAGCGAGTGAATAGTAATTTTGCTAGGCATAATTATTTAATTACGACGCAACGGAAAATTCGTTAATTTGGAATTAGCGAACCCGAGCCCGGGAGTGTTTGCGGGCGCACTCACATTTCGAATTCAAGTGTGGCCCACAAGTCACATCAAGCGTCAAATCACTAGTCAATCGATTTATGTGATGTCTAGTCACTTTGAGTGATGTGACAACTTGTCATTGTGATTGATCGTGGTAGTTGGCAAAGCTTTAATGCTTTGACTTTAGGTAAATGAATTTTTAAAATTCAATATGTGTATTAGATACACATTTTTCCAACAACAAAAAAACAATTCTCTTCTCTTTCTTCTTCCCTCTCTCTCGCCCAAAGAGGTTGTTTTTCCTCTTCCTAAATTCTGGTTTCAATGTGAGTAGAAAGAGAAGCAATAGGAAATTTTGTGGCAAAATTTCCGGAGTGCTAGCACGCTTTAGGAGTCTTGCGAAGGTGATAGGGAACCGCACCCGTGTGTAGGTTATTATCTAGGTCCCAAGATCAAACAAGACATGAAATGAATGTGTGAACACACCAACGAAGGTAGCGGAATACTTACATTGATCGGTTATGTCGATTTGAAGACGAATCAAGATATAAAGCCCACTGCCTTGCTCACGCCACTTTGCAGTTTGCTCACTGATTTGAGCTGATTCGGGTCTCATTTCGAAGCTCCAAACTCCGTTGGATGAGTCCCTCCTCATGGGTGAACCTCCCTAACACCTTTGCAATAGTCGCAAGTGTTGTGCTAGCACTTGATTTTTCACCATGAAAACCACTCATTCCTTCCCTAAAGCTCACGCCTGAACTGTATGTATGAAAACAGTGAGTTTCTTTCATTTTGGCGTGAAGAAGAACAAAGGGAGAGAGAGGTGAAAAAGTGAAGACTTGTCAAACATTTACCTAATAAAATGTCTTATATTTTTCCTAGAAAATATGCTAAAACCATTTACAAAATAATATTCTAATAAATTAAATGGTAAAAGTCTTTAGCTAGTCACTATTTCACTACTTACATCACTATTCAAATGTCACTTTAATAAAGTGATTTGATGTGTGTCTTTCACTCAATCCATCAATCAATAAATCATCAATCAATCACTCAAAGTGACTTTTGATTTGACGCTTGATGTGACGATTGATTTGACGCTTGATGTGACTTGCGTCGCCGCACTCGAATTCGAAATACGAATGCGCTCGCAATCACACTCGGGCTCGGGTTCGCTAATTCCAAATTAACGATTTTTCCGTCGCGTCGTAATTAAATGATTACGCCTAGCGAATTCACTATTCACGTCGCTAACGAATTAATTCTAAATTAATTCGTTCGCCCGAATTAAAATCTAATTTTAATTCCGCGTCGAAATCTAATTTCGTTTAATATATCGAATATATTAATTTAATCGATTAATTCCAAATTAATCGTTATCTCTCTCTAGACGATATTTTATCCTAGATAAAATATCTCCGTAATTAATCCTAGATTAATTTTCTCTTTCTTCTATATAATCCCAGATTTTTAAGAGTGCGAGTTATGCGTCATCGGTGGATTATCGGGAAGCGACCCATGAGATCCCCGGATACGTTGGTAGTAAATACGGTCGTCGGTGTATCCGAATCACGTACGTACCAAGTACTACGTTCTACCGATTTACGAGACAAGGTCGGCTCCTAGCAAAGCACGATGTCTACCCAATTCTCCGGTCATATTCATTAAGAATATTAAGATCTGTATCAAGCGGTATACCATTGTATTGTGTGTATCGGCCCAGTATCGGATAGTCACGTGCTAGGGCTGGGGCTGGATAAGTGTCTGCCCCGTCCGAAACACATATCGGATGTCTGGTAACATAGTCTCTATAATCGGATATTCATGACCTGGTCACAAATCCCGATTGGATGCGCATCACTCAAGAGCACTAGTACCGTATCCTGCGTGACATCATCTCCACTATGACTGAAGTGATACTTCCGTCTCGACATCACACCCAATACACTACGACTCTCTGATAAACCCAGAAGTGGTGTACGCAGAACCGGTTAAAGCCCTGTACCACCAAGACCAAAGTCTATCGATTATCGTAAGTATTAGCGATGTAAGTCTCAGGTTAAGACTATACACACCTACCTTGATTTCGGCCTCCCAGACACATAGTCATAATACCAATGGGATTCCGAGGGGTCTATCCAGAGCGAAGCTGTTTCCCGTACCATCGGTGAAACACGACCTCCTATCGCACTTGCATAAGTATCCGATACTTATATATATGAGAACTATGCCGTTGTGCCCTCACAACGCACACAAGTGCAATACTAGCCTATTCCGCATTATCGATGTCCAGTCTCGATAATACTCCGGCTAGGGATATTTAATGATTAATCCTTCGGGGATTGATACTGTCTCATATCATTCTCAATCCAGGAACTAATCATAGGGACCTCTCTTCATTTATATATCTATGGTGATCTAATCACAAATGATGAGAGTGCAATTTCCTTGTCACATAGTTAATTTGCTACAACAACACAATGATCTGTGCAAATAGTGACGCTATGGGTCATTTTGTCCAACAATCTCCCACTTGGCACATAGCCAGTCACTCAAGTGTCCCACACCCGAACTATGTACGGTTCGCTCAAATTGCTGAGGAAAGGTTTTCGTCAGCGGATTTGTTTGATTATCGTTGACGCGATTTATACGATCATCACATCGCCACGATGTATGATCCGAACGAATCAGATGATATAGAAGTATATATTGGATCGTCGATGAGACCTTCAATTCCTTAGCCTGTGCTGACGCCTAGCTCAGCTGCTAACAGAACTATATCTAATCTAATTAGATTTATTTTCGATCCAAATGGCTTCTTTGCTGCCTCAGCTGCAGCAATAATCCGCATTTGTTGTTTATTCGGCAACAGTTATCTTGCTCGGAATATTTCCAGCTCACTGTCCCAGTGTTCAAATTTAATAGTACCGTATTATTTAATCGTTTGGAAACTTGCAGCAGTGATCCCAGTCACTTCAAGTTCTCCTTCTCCATAGTTTAAGATAGCATCTTTAGTTCTCTGAGATACTAACAGATGTTCTTAACTTCAATCCAGTGACTATCACTTGGATTGACCTGATCGTGACTCCATATGCTCGAAGCGTATGAGACACAAATCAAGTACATTTTAAATGTACAATTTCCAGAGAGTGTTAACAACTCCAAATCTATCCCAGTAGATCTTTATTCCTCGAATAAAGGTTGTTACTCCCCAGAATTCTACGGAGAATTTCTATTGAAAGCCAAGCTTTCATCAATTGCTATATGGGAATTTAACTGTCAGTGCGCTCTCCCACTAACCTCCTTATATACACAAGAATTATTTCGTTTTGATTCAAATCATAAACCATTATGATTATTTCAAAACGACAGTTCCAAGAACCTTATGCTTGCATTAATCCAAACATGGATCGAATAACCCGCAAACCTCTTTTGTCGGTTATACAAAATCGTCAGGATGTTGTAAACATCCTCCAAAAGGTTTCCTTTTCAGGAAAGCGATTTTGATTTGTAACTGACACATTTCATAAATGAAATATACAGTTATCAACAAGCATCTTCAAAATGGATTTACCATGGCAACAGGTAAAAGGTTGAACCGTTATTAACACAATGTTGATAACGATACCTTTCCGTCAAAAGCCCAGCTTTGTACGTTGGTATGTTGCCTTCCATGTATGTCTTCCTTGAAGACGTTTAATGTACCAATAGGCACAATGCCTTGTGGTACAACAACTAGTATCCAAAATAGTTGTTATACATGGAATCCATTTCGGACTCATGGCACTTTGCCATAACAGGGAGTCGATACCTCGTATCACTTCCTCAAAACGTAGTCGGATGGTACACCTCCATAATTGACATCTTTATGGGGTTAGATCAGAAACCCATACCCTAGGTTGTTTTCTGACTCTATCCGATCTACTAGTTTCTTGTGTATTTGAAGATTAATGGTATAGATTCATCATAGATGAACTATTTGTGTTCCATTAAGGACTTCGTGCCTTGAACAGTATTACTCCGATTTTCATCGAGTATCACTATCCTCCCACTGACCACTGCATATCGGTATTCCTCTCAGGAAAACCGCATGGTGAGCAACAATCACATTGTTCTCATGTGAGATTTACAAGTACTATACTTAAGGTTTCCCTTAGGATAACCTATATTGGCACTTATCCAATTGGGTCTTTTAGTTTGGTATCATCCAAACGTTATGCCTGGCATACCCAAATTATCAGGAATGAGAAACCCGTTTCTTTCCTGTTCATATCCTATATGATATCTGTCAAACAGATTTATATGGAACCTTATTCTAAATAAGTTTTGCACTGTTAATACATATCCTATTGAAGGAAACAGTAGCTCAGAGCGACTCGTGATAAACCTTATCATGTCCAAAAAAATTCGGTTTTAGTTCGGACACACCGTCTAACTGACGTGTCTCGGGAGGAGTCCTCATATGAAAGAATACCGTACTCTTTCATTTACGTATGAAACTTACTGCTTAAGTATTTTCCATTACGGTCTTATCGTGGCGGAATAATACTATAGCCGATCTGTTTATTTACTTCGTGTCGAAACTTCAAAAGTTTCCGATCTGTGTTCTTCAAAAGAAACACATAACCACAACGTGATGCCACATCCGTTAAGGTCACGAAATATTCATGTTCACATCTAGCCTAGCTAGATATGGGCCCACTTACTTCACCATGAATAGGGCTAACAGATCGGTGGCCCTTTTACTATTACCAAGTAAATAGTATTTTAGGTATTTTACCTAATAAACTAGATTCGCAGACCTTATTTGAATAGTCAATCAGTCCTAGTCCCAGTACCCACTCTTCAAAAGTGTGGATATACGAGTCTTGTTTAATTGTGTCCTAGACAACAATGCCACAAATAAGTCTCTATTGATCAAATCAATTTGAGCTATTTATTTGTCATTTTATATGTTTGAGATTTTATTATATTCAAAATATAAATTCTGTTATTTACATCTAATGTATTTATCTCAGTATCATCTTTATATAATAAAACACTTAGTGTTCTAGAATATAAAGGTTTTATCCAGAATGGATTAAACACTGATATAGAGATAATGTCTCTAGTCAAACTAGTTACATTATAACAGTTCCTAATTTAAGTACATACCCAAAGGGTAGTTCCTAAACTTAGGTATCTACGGTCGAAACAGCGACTTTCGTCCCGTTTCCGATTCGCAGAGAAATCTCGGCTTGAAGTCAGTATCCAGCTCATAGCGGATTCTGAACATCAATACATATATTTTATGTACCACACTAAGTATTTAAATCCAATTTCAATACTAGTAGTGAACATAACTTTGACAAATATTTTTAAAGTTAGAGCCTCGCCCTTTCTTTAATTCCTTCGTGTCTTCCATATCCAAATGGTAGTCACTTTGGGATATGTCAATTATCTTTTCAATATTTCACAAACCTTTGGCCAAGCCTTGGGTTTTAGAATATCGAAATGATGTGCACCTTGTGCAACTTGCCCAATTGCAAACTTTGACTTTTCAACCTCTAGAAAGTCAATTAATTCTCCAAGAATTTATTAATTTGCATACAACTTAATACTTTCTTGATTTTTTAAATAATCCAACTATTATCAATTTTAATAAGGTACTATTTTATAATGATTACAATAATCCAATTATTTAATCAACTATAATTTTAATATTGATTACTATAATCCAATTATAAAATCAACTATCATTTAATTTTCAATTATATTGATTATTATAATCCAATTATAAAATCAACTATATATCGAATGAGTTTGTATATAGTCCAACTATATATATATATATAAACAACATAAAATATTAGTCCAACTAATACTTTTGATTAATATGACGAGTAAAATATAGATGAGCGCGTTTAGCGAGTATTCGAACGAATGTTGCAAATTCAATACTTGCCTCCCACTATTTTTCGTCGAGCCTCTAACCCTCTGTCGAGTACTCGGGAAACCGTGTTTCCTAGTGGGCTAGGATCCCGTTAAATGTCACACAATCTTGACTTTGGCCAACAAATTGTATGATAATTAACTAGGTAGATCTCGAAGATCAATTGGATCTCATCCAACTCCTAGATCCAGTAGGTGGACATCCAAGTCCCAAACATATATCTAATATATGCCTATATATCGAATATATACCCTAACCTTTTTCCTCTGAATCAACTAGGCCTTGGCTTTGGCACAACAAACCTAGTGATCCCAGTCAAGCGCGGACCCATTGACATGGAAGCTTCGTAATCAATGTCGATGGACAAGAAGTGGTCTTGACTTTGGCCAACAACCACAACTTGGACACGACACCGATATGGAACAAAGCCTCGTGATTAAAACACATCTTCGACGGACAAGGGCTTGACTTTGGCCAACAACCCTGCCAATCTCGGATCTTGAGCAAGAATCACTCAATGGAAGGAAAATAAACGCTTGATATTTATGAGGGATTTTCGCGTGCAAATTGGCTACCAATTTAATTATCTTTGTTAAGGTCTCATCATCATACACCCTTAAACATGCATTCTAAATACATAATAAAGCGAGTATGAAAAAAATATAATGATATGCGGATGGATACTTTACACATTGATCCTAGATCAAATCTCTCCCTTTCTCACTCAAGCTAGCACTTGTATTACTTCTACCCGTTACACTACACTTCTAAAGAAACCTCATTTACATGGAGGGGAATAGGTGAGAAGAGAATACAAAGAGAATGAAGGTGATAAGGCTGGACACGCAGGTCCAATTTAATAAATCGAATTTATTACAACAATTTCTAAAATTGCCCCCCATCTAATATCCATCCGATATACATTATTCATTCAACACAACCACGTATTCACACACATAAGCATGCTATCAATCAATCTAATCAAATTAATTAATCTGATAATTAAGTGATCATCCAATGTTCAAACAACGATTTGATTTTGTTCGAGTCAAACTCGTTTTTGCGAATAAGTACTTAAAGTACGAATTCATGAATTAAATTAAACTACATCATTAAATCTAATTAACATGTATTTAGTACTAATTCACTATTCAATTCCAAATTAAATATTACACTTTATTAATAAACCCTTTTCGATTTAAATTCCAAATTTAATCGTAACGGTCTCAAAGACCGATTACGTCCAACGTCAATTCAATTAAGTCCAATGGGCTTTTAATTGATTTCTTTAAGGCATGGACTTCGGCAACCAAAGCCCAATCAAGGAGTAACCCCATAAGCCCAGAAATCAATTTAGGCCCATTAGGCCCAATTGAACTTTAAAGGTTCATTAAGTCGCATTTGGGCTTATGGAAGTGGTTTTGGGCCAATTGGATCCAATCCATTTGGCCTAAACCCAACTTGATAAAATCAAGCCCAATAAGCCCAATTACAACATTAAAGTCCATTTCCAAATTAGGCCCAATTAATTAAATATACAAAATCCAATTTCATATTCAATTAACCTAAAGTGCATTACATGATTAATCAACCAAATCAATATTTCCAAAACATGAAATTAGTCCAATTAATCATGTTCAATTCATTATTATATGTCCAACACACACAAATTGAAAAATTAAACCCATTACATGCTTTTAATGCTCTCGGCCAAAGGAGGATTTTGTGTCCGATTCGGTTTCGATCCAATCGAACCCACATCGACATCAAATCACCATCCAATTTGATTTCATACACATCCAATGTCACAAAATCAAAATTACCAAGACATTAGGGCAATCAAACCATTCGGCCAACATAGAATTTTTGGGGTTTTTGTCCAATTCGAAATCCAATCCAATTCGATTCAAAATAACATCAACCTAAATGATCCTAACTCATCAAATGAATTAAAAATCAAAAATTCCAAGAATCCAAAATCATCCACACATTCGGCCAAGGTCAATATTTGGGGAAAATAATTCCAAATCATTTTTCAACAAATTGGTCCAACCAAAATGAAATTAGACATGTTATAAGCATACTCAAACAATCAATTTATTCAAATCATGCTCAACACATTTACCCAAATTTTAAGCCCTACAATTTCATGCTTGAACCTTTAGCTCTTGATGCCATTGTTGGTTATTATCTAGGTCCCAAGATCAAACAAGACATGAAATGAATGTGTGAATACACCAACGAAGGTAGCGGAATACTCTTACATTGATCGGTTATGTCGATTTGAAGACGAATCAAGCCATAAAGCCCACTGCCTTGCTCACGCCCACTGTGCAGATTTGCTCACTGGTTGAGCTAATTCGGGTCTCATTTCAAAGCTCCAAACTCCGTCGGATGAGTCCTCCTCATGGGTGAACCTCCCTAACACCTTCGCAATAGTCGCAAGTGTGCTAGCACTTGATTTTTCACCATGAAAACCACTCATCTTCCCTAAAGCTCACGCCTGAACTGGTATGAAAACAGTGAGTTTCTTTCATTTTGGCGTGAGAAGAACAAGGAGAGAGAGGTGAAAAAGTGAAGACTGTCAAACATTTACCTAATAAAATGTCTTATATATTTCCTAGAAAATATGCTAAAACCATTTACCAAAATAATATATCATAAATTAATGGTAAAAGTCTTTAGCTAGTCACTATTCCACTTACTTAATCACTATTCAAATGTCACTTTAATAAAGTGATTTGAGTGTGTCTTTCACTCAATCCATCAATCAAATCATCAATCAATCAATCACTCAAAGTGACTTTTGATTTGACGCTTGATGTGACGATTGATTTGACGCTTGATGTGACTTGCGTCGCCGCACTCGAATTCGAAATACGAATGCGCTCGCAATCACACTCGGGCTCGGGTTCGCTAATTCCAAATTAACGATTTTTCCGTCGCGTCGTAATTAAATGATTACGCCTAGCGAATTCACTATTCACGTCGCTAACGAATTAATTCTAAATTAATTCGTTTTCCCCGAATTAAAATCTAATTTTAATTCCGCGTCGAAATCTAATTTCGTTTAATATATCGAATATATTAATTAATCGATTAATTCCAAATTAATCGTTATCTCTCTCTAGACGATATTTTATCCTAGATAAAATATCTCCGTAATTAATCCTAGATTAATTTTCTCTTTCTTCTATATAATCCCAGATTATTTAAGAGTGCGAGTTATGCGTCATCGGTGGATTATCGGGAAGCGACCCATGAGATCCCCGGATACGTTGGTAGTAAATACGGTCGTCGGTGTATCCGAATCACGTACGTACCAAGTACTACGTTCTACCGATTTACGAGACAAGGTCGGCTCCTAGCAAAGCACGATGTCTACCAAATTCTCCGGTCATATTTATCTAAGAATATTAAGATCTGTATCAAGCGTAGTATACCATTGTATTGTGTGTATCGGCCAAGTATCGGATAGTCACGTGCTAGGGCTGGGGCTGGATAAGTGTCTGCCCCGTCCGAAACACATATCGGATGTCTGGTAACATAGTCTCTATAATCGGATATTCATGACCTGGTCACAATATCCCGATTGGATGCGCAACCTATCCTGCGTGACATCATCTCCACTATGACTGAAGTGATACTTCCGTCTCGACATCACACCCAATACACTACGACTCTCTGATAAACCCAGAAGTGGTGTACGCAAACCGGTTAAAGCCCTGTACCACCAAGACCAAAGTCTATCGATTATCGTAAGTATTAGCGATGTAAGTCTCAGGTGAAGACTATACACACCTACCTCGATTTCGGCCTCCCATAGACACATAGTCATAATACCAATGGGATTCCGAGGGGTCTATCCAGAGCGAAGCTATTTCCCGTACCATCGGTGAAACACGACCTCCTATCGCACTTGCATAAGTATCCGATACTTATATATATGAGAACTATGTCGTTGTGCCCTCACAACGCACACAAGTGCAATACTAGCCTATTCTGCATTATCGACGTCCAGTCTCGATAATACTCCGGCTAGGGATATTTAATGATTAAACCTTCGGGGATTGATATTGTCTCATATCATTCTCAATCCAGGAATTAATCATAGGGACCTCTCTTCATTTATATATCTATGGTGATCTAATCACAAATGATGAGAGTGCAATTTCCTTGTCACATAGTTAATTTGCTACAACAACACAATGATCTGTGCAAATAGTGATGCTATGGGTCATTTTGTCCAACACCGTGAGCATGGAATCATCAACCACAGCTTGGTGCTTGATGGATCATCCATGGCCGAATTTGGAGGACACAAAAACTGCCCACTGCCGTGAGCCTTGGAGGAGAAAAGTTTAAAGTTTTGATGTTCCTCGCATCGCTCAACCGATCATTGTGAGTATTCTGCACCTCCTTGATGTATTCACATATTGTTTCTTTGCTTAAATCTTTCCCAGTTAGACCGTAGAAACCCAACAATGGTATCAGAGCGAGATTGAGCATGAAAGTTTAACTTAGGGTTACAATGTTGGAATTCTCTAAGCTTCCAAAGATCAAATAACAAGCAAGAAAACACATGTGCGAATACATCACGGAGTTGCGGAATACTCACAATGATCGGTTGAGTCGATGCGGTGATGAACAAAACTAACTTTTCTGCCTTCCTCCAAGCTCGGCAGTCCACTGTTTTGCAGTCCTCATTTCTGCCATTGATGTCCTCCATGGAAGCTCCAAGCTTGTGTTGATTCCTTGCTCATGTAGTGAATTCCCTATCACCTTTGTATGGACTCATTTGTGTGCTAGCACTTGGTGTTTTTGCCACAAAAACATCATCCATTTCTCCTTCACATTCTCGATTTTTAGCAGCAGAAAATAGAGGAGAAATGGCGTGAGAGAGAAGAAGGTTTTGGCTCCAAACAGTGAGCTAAGGAGAGAGAATGAAAAAATGTGTAATAGGTTTTTTAATTTCCAAAATCAATTAACCATTTACCATTTTTCAATTTCAAAAAGTCAAAGGCAAAAAGACAATTAATACCTTCCAACTACCACCATCAATCAATCAATCAAATTGTCACGTCACTCAAAGTGACATGTGATTTGACGCTTGATGTGACTAGCGATTTGACGCTTGATGTGACTTACGTGTCGCACTCGAATTTGAAATGCGAATGCGCTCGCAAACACTCCCGGGCTCGGGTTCGCTAATTCCAAATTAACGAATTTTCCGTTGCGATGTAATTAAATGATTATGCCTAGCGAAATCACTATTCACGTCGCTAACGAATTAATTTTAAATTAACTCGTTTGCCCGAATTAAATCCGATTTTAATTCCGCGTCGAAATCCAATTTCGTTTAATATATTGAATATATTAATTTATCGATTAATTCCGAATTAATCGTTATCTCTTTTAATTGATATTTTATCCCAGATAAAATATCTCCGCAATTAATCCCAGATTAATTTTCTCTCTCATCAAATTAATCCAAGATTAATTAAAGTGCGAGTCATACGTCATCGGTGAATCTTCGGGAAGCGACCCATGAGATCCCCGGAAATGTTGGCAGTAAATATGGTCGTCGGACTATCCGAACACGTAAGTACCTCGTACTACGTTTATACCGATTTACAAGACAAGGTTGGCTTCTAGCAAAGCGCCATGCCTACCCAATTCTCCAGAAACATGCTTACAGGAATAAATGATCTATATCAGGCGTAGTATACATGGTATTGCGTATGTCGATCCAGTATCGGATGATCACGTGCTAGGCATGGGGCTGGAATTGTGTCTGCCCCGTACGAAGCACATATCGGATGTCTGGTAACTAGTCTCTATAATCGGATATACATGACCTAGTCATAATATCCCGATGACTGCAGTACTTAAGAGAACCAGTACCGTATCATACGTGACCATCATCTCCATATGACTGGAGTGACACTTTCGTCTTGACATCACACCCAACCCACTACGATTCTCGATATACCCAGAAGAGGCGTACACAGAATCCGGTTAAAGCCCTGGACGACCAAAACCAAAGTATATTGATTGTCTCAAGTATTAGCGGTGTAAGTCTCAGGTTAAGACCAAATACACCTACCCTGATTTCGGACTTCCATAGACACATAGTCATACTACCAATGGAATTCTGAGGGGGTCTATCCAGAGCGAAGCTGTTTCCCAAACCATCGGTAAAACACAACCTCATATTATACTTGCATGAGTATCCTATACCCAAATATATGAGAACTATGCCGTTGTGCCCTCACAAACGCGCCCAAGTGTAATACTAGTCTTTTACGCATTATCGATGTCCAATCTCGATAATACTCTGACTAGGGATATTTAATGATTTATCCTTCATGGATTGATACTGTCTCATATCATTCTCAATCCAGGAATAAATCATAAGGACCTCCTATCATTTATATATCTTGGTGATCTAATCACAAATGATAAGAGAGCAATCTCATTTGTCACATAGTTAATTTGTACAACAACACCATGATCTGTACAAATAGTGACGTTATGGGTCATAATTGTCCAACATAAAATTGGGTAAATTGTATTTGAGCATGATTTGATAAAATTACTTGATTTAGTATGCTTAAATGATGTTTAATTGAAGTTGTATTGGATCAATTTCATGAAAAGTTGATTGGATCAATTTTTGCCCAATAATTTGCCTTGGCCGAGAGGTACATGAACCCTAATTGTCATGGTGTTTTGTGTTTTTGATCATTGGATGAGTTGGAAAACATTGTGTAATGTTGATTTGTAATTCAATTGGATTGAAAACGAAATCGAATTATAAATCCCCAAAAATGCCGAGACTATAGAAGCATGAAAATGATTGATTTTTGATTAAAATGTGTTGGACATGTTTTCATGTTAATGAGCATAATTAATTAGGCCAATTGATGTTTTGGAAATGTTAATTTGGGTAATTAATTATGGCATACACTTTAATTAATTAATTGTGAAATTTGGAATTTTGTAAGTTAATTAATTGAGCTTATTTTGGAATTGGGCCTTAAAAGTTGTAATTGGGCTTTAATGGGCTTGGTTGTACCAAGATGGGTTTAGGCTAAATTGGTTGGATCCAATTGGGCCCAAAACCATATCCATAAAGTCCAATTATGACTAATGGACCTTTAATATTTAATTGGGCCTAATGGGGCTAATTTGGTTTCTTGGCAAATAAGGGTGATTCCTTAAATGGGCTTTGGTATTTGGGTTTGACCCATATTGACCAAAAGTCCATGCCTTAAGAAATTAATTAAAAGCCCATTGGACTTTAATTAAATTAACATTGGATGTTAATTGGGCTTTGAGACCCGTAACGATTAGATTTAGAATCTAAGTCGTAAAGGTTTGTTAATAAAGTGTAATATTTAATTTGGAATTAAATAGTGAATTAGTATTAAATACATATTAAATTGGATTTAATGTTGTAGTTTAATTTAATTCAAGAATTCGTACTTTGAGTACTTATTCGCAAAACGAGTCGGACTCCAGCAAAATCAAATCGTTGTTTGAACATTGGATGGTCATTAATTATCAGATTAATTAATTGGATTAGATTGATTGATAACATGCTTGTGTGAATACATGGTTGCGATGAATGAATAATGTACATCGGATGGATATTAAATGGGTAGGGCAATTTTGGAAATTGTTGTAATAAATTTAGAATGTATTAATTGGACCCGCGAGTCCAGCTTATTACCTCATTACTCTTTGTATTTCTCTTCTCACCTATTCCCTGACCGGCGTAAACACACACGTATAACGCAAGCGCACGTATCGTTCAAGTAGTATAAAAATATCGATCCCACGATGACTTAATTCCTACTGTTGTTATTAATTATTGATACTATTTATTTATAAGTATCTAATTATAGGGAGAAGGGAATTGATTGCTTTTGGTTGGTTGAATGTGGTTTTGCAAAATAAAATAAAAACAGACTCAAAATAAAATACTAAGAAAATAAAAGAAAAGACTCAAGGATCTAGGGTCGTGACTCCACACAATATTATTATAAAGATGAATTGATTCTCTTATCTATGTGTAATAAATTAAATTGCTAACCTAGAACACGAAAATATGTAAAAGCCTCTGTCGATGGTCAGACGCAAATACCCATTATAACCCAATTGAACCATATGTCTATGTCAACCAAATTACCTGGATTCATTAAAATTAAGTTCCAATTATGGCTACCCCCGCCCGACAGGTATATGTTTATCCTGTAAGGAAAACTATTAAAGGGTTATCTATCCTCAAGGTAGATCGTGGGCTATTGAATCTAAGGCTGAAACCTAAAATCCCTATGCCTAGTTCATTTTAAGTTACCATATCAATCTTATTGGTGATCAGACAACAAAAAGTATTAAGCTTAAGACTCAATAAACAAACTAAAGAATTACCCATAAAAAGAAAATCAATTATTAAGTGTGGATATTGTGTTTCATCACTTCCCTAGAATAAAAATAAAATGCTGGGGGTTAGAGGATCCACATTTAATATTTCTTATCTAGGAATCTCACTTATTATAAAATATAAATTATTTTCTGTTATGCTTTCTCAGGAATTAATAATGTTAAACATTTAAAACCAGCCATATAGGCGGTAATCCATTTAGTCCAATTACACCAGCCATATAGGCGGTAATTATCTGTCACATAAAGACCAGCCATATAGGCGGTAAAGTAATTTATATTCAACCCGACCATATAGGCGGTAATAAAGTCGGACATTAATTAATCCGGTTAAATTATAATTTATAATTATAATTAAGTGAGATTTACCTAGATAATTATATTAAAGGTTTCACCTTTTACCCCAGCGGAAATTTAACTACAAAATATAAAGTAAATAATAAAAAAGCTGTAGTAAAAACTAAAAATAAAAATACATAATTTTATTATTACAAAACTAGATGCTTCCTATGAAATCAGGGAAAAAATCCCAAGGAAAGCACACCAAATGAAGTGAAGAGGAGCTGAATTTATAGGCATTTTCTGGAACCACCGTCGCGAAGCCAAAGGTCCCAGCGTAGCGACGCTGGCACACATTTTCGGTCAACATGGGTTGACCATGCGGGTTCTGTCGGCACAATCAGGAGATGACACTTGTCACACGGTAGAACGGCGTAATCAGACTACGACACGTGGCGCACGGTGAATGGCTGGATTTTTGGTCAAATGAGAAGTTGACACGTGGCACGCGGTTAGGATCGGTCAAATGTGAGGTCGACACGTGGCAACATGTGATTTGTCCAATATTCGGTCCAATGAGAGATTGACACGTGGCATGCACTTGCTTTGGTCCAATGAGATTTTGACACGTGGCAGCTGGCGCATTTTAGAAGATCTTATGTGATGATGACACGTGGCACGACGCACGTTAGCAAGGTCGGCGAAAGTTAGCAAGTCCAATTTCTCAGATTCTGACACGTGTCCCTCGGCGCACGTTAGCATGGCCGGCGCACTTTAGGTGTCGCGACGCGTAGAAATTACAAAATTGCCCTTTTGTCATTTTTCCTCTGTTTTGGCCCCAAATTACTTCCAATGCTTTCCCAACTTTATTTTTCTGCAAAATGATAAAAAAACAACACAACGTTCACAAAACCCGAGAAACTATACAAAATATTAGGTTAAATGAGTGGGAAATAGTGATATAAATACCACTCATCACACCCCAAAACCTAACATTTTGCTTATCCTCGAGCAAAACACAAAATAAAATAACAAAAATAAAATTAACTAAGACATTTTCGTAGGGATCACGGTTGTATTTAGCATATGCAACAAGCCTTTAAACCCCTAGGTGTCCCTAGTGGACGAGTTGTAGTCTCGTGAGGGTTTACAACAATGATACCCACAAACATTTTATAAAAGTAAAAAGAAAGTAAAACTAATGCACACAAAAGCAAAAAGACAAGCGAAAAGCGAATAAAGAAGTTAGTGACTAATCAGGTGAAACTTCTACTCCAAGTTACTAGTTGTTTTGTTTCATTCTAAATTACTGAATAAGTAAATTCTCCGATTATATTTACCATTCTCCATATACACAACCAACAAAATATTAAACAACTCATTTTTGCCCACAACAGTCATAAGTGCAGTTGATAAGAGAGTAATATTTTTGTCCTAAAATTCTATCAGATTTCACACCTTTTTGTAGCAATGGAATAATTTTTTCGGAATTTTCAGATTTTTTTTTTGATTTTTTTTTCTCTATTTTTTATTTATATACAATATCTTCCATCTATGTAACGAGCTTTGGGTCGGTGGCTCCCAAACCAGTTGGCTTTAGGGCACCAGGTGTTAAGACACCCCTACAGACTTAATTACTCAGACTTCAGATATATATATTTTTGCGGCATCTTTGATCCATGTAGCGAGCTTTGGGCCAGTGACTCCCAAACCAGTTGGCTTTAGGGCACTAGGTGTTAAAACACCCTTACAAACTTAATAACAAGGATCTAAGAATTTTTTTTTTACTCCATTGCTTTTTGAGATGCTTCCTCCAATTAAACTAGAGCACTAAATATTACAAACTTTTCAATTTTAGCTCATGTCTGTATGTTTCTATGTATGTTGATAATACCTGTCAACTGAGCATATGAAGATCCATTTTAGTCAATTTTATGGAGAAATTACAAATTAAATAATTCAAAAGGAAATAAACAAAAATTAACTTGTCCCGAAATAGGTTTGAGATACGTCTCAGGAGTGTAAACTCCTTACTCAGCTATCTCTTACCAATTTCACCTTTTTAGTCAAAATAAAAACACATAAACGCAAAATATTTTTGTAATTTTTGAAAAAAATTAAATTTTTTTTTTTTTCGAAAAATTTTGGACTAAAAATAAAAACAACACACAACAAAAAACAAGATACTAATCAACTAATTCCCTCCCCCAAACCTAAATGAGACATTGTCCCCAATGTCTTAAATAGTAGAAGAAGAGTTTAGAAGATAATACCTGGTTAGCTGAAATTCTACACGAAATTAAAGGTTAAGATCCAGATTAATCCGACGCCTCTTACCACGATCGTCCTCGGACCAATTTATCTTTGAAAGGATAGGGTCAACTTGTGGTTCAAAGGCTAAGAGTTGGTCTATTAGATCCGGAGCAGTTCTGGCAGTAAAGATGAGTTCTTTTAAAGGTTTTGACACGAACCCATTTCTTCGGGCAACATCAAGAAACACACAAAGAAAATCATAAAATCCATCAACGTTAAACAGCTCAATTGGTTTATGGTGTATGTTCAAGTTCACCCAAGATAACACTATAAAAATTTCCTCCAATGTGCCCAAGCCACCTGGCAAAGCAATAAAAGCATCAGCACGATTAATCATTTCTACCAATCGTTCAGACATACCTAGCACGATCAACTCCTCTTCGTTTGATGGTTCAATAAGATTTGCCTCTGCCAAGGGTTTTGGGATGATTCCCAAAACGTGACTGCCTCATTCCTGTACAGCCTTTGAAATGATCCCCATAAGTCTAAGATTCCCCTTCCCATATATTAAGTGCATATTCCTTGCAGCTAAGACTCGACCCAATTCCTGTGCTGCTTCCATGTATTGTGGCTTAACACCAACACTACTACCGCAAAACACACAGATGTTTTCAACTCATCTTCTTGAAGTGGCTTCCATTTTCTTTCTTAAATCTGGATGTCTTCAAAAGTGCAATGACGGGCTGAATTTATAGTACCTGAAAAAGGGTGAGTAATAATAGCATTAGTATCTTCCATAGGACGTTTGTTAGCTAAACAACAAAATGAATCGTGAAAGGTCAAAAATTATGGATCCTGTCTATGAAAATAAAGATAATTACAACAGAAAAGCAAATCAAAGCAATAATTAAGGCAACGGAATTGTGTACGCAATACGCCACTAGCTTAGTATAAATTCATAAGGATGCGTCTCAAGAATTCATTCTTTACTCAGCCATCACTAATGAATTGTCTCTCTTCTTTGTGATTGCCAAACACCATTCATTCTATCTTAAAATGCTCCGTTTGTGCTTTTCCCTACAAAAATAACACACAAAATTAAAAACTCTACAACATGTATACACAAAATATGAAAACAGAAATTACAACAAAGTGCATGGGTTTCCTCCCTGCTAGCGCTAAATTTTTCGTCTTCAGCCAGACGTGACTGAAATCTATCTATCAATGAGGTTTCAGCATCGTTTTGGATGTCCGATTAAAGACAATCCCATGAGCGTTGCTTTTGAAGGGTCTCTTCCAACGGTAAAGTGGCAAAAAGAATTTTGTCTCATTCAGTGCTCGTGCCACCTTTTTAACCTTTGTTGCTGCAGTGGTTCCTGAAAAGAAAGAAAGAAAATCAGGAGGTCTCGTATGGTGATTGACTTGGAATGGAAGTTCCATTATGTCAAGCTTTTGGGTGATTTCTCTAAATTGTACTCCCTAAAACAATGATGTTTCGCCTGAATTCACTGGATCTTCAATAAGGTTAGTCATTTACTCCTCCATTTGCTCCGCTTCTTGCTCCACCTTTCTTCACAGATGTATTTTAAAATTTCCGTATTCAGCTCTTCATCTGTCATCTGTGAAATGCATGCTTCAAAATTATCAACCTGAGGATGAAAAGAAATGTCAGATTTTAGGTCTTCATCCTCTGATCTGGGTGAAATGATTGGCTAAGGTAGATCTTCTTCAAACATTTGTGCAATGGAATCTCCAAGATCTTCATTTTGAGGATACAGAGTTCCATCCTCAATTGTTGTTGGTGCAGTCGGTACAAATAGATCAGATTCATCCTGGTCAGAATCTGAATAATTAAAGTCAAATAGAGACTTTGTTGGTTTGGGCTCCTGAACTGATACCTCTGGTTGTTGATACTGCTCAGCCTCCTCCTCTGTTGAAGTGTCATTGTAAACTAATTGGTACTCGAAGGCTTCATCAGTGTCATCTGAAACTGGTCCTTGAGGTATGTAGTTCTGGTTTTCTGTGAATTGTCTCATTTGATCTGTCATCCTCTGAATAGATGTTGATTGTCTCTAAATACTTTCGAGTTGATTCTGATATGTTTCAAGCATCGTATCCAACTCTTCGTCTCGTTTCTTGAACCAATCTTTGAGCGTGTCAATCATCTGATCTTCTTCTGATGGTTCTGATTGTTGATGAAGATCGTAGGTAGATGGTGGATAAGATGGAAAATTTGATGGTTCTTCGTACCTTGAATGATTCTGATAATTCTGGCACTCTGAAAAGTATATGCATTGATCGCTCGAGTGGTTACCATCACAAATTACACATCTCCCCATTTTATTCTGATTAGCAAATGTAGTATTGCTTGATTCTGACATCCAGTGATAGTTGTTGGGCTGGACAACAGGCCTCAGAAAACCGGACTGTTGCTCCCAGGTGTGGGGTGTATCTTCTTGTAAGGTACGTAATCTCTCAATCTCCCAATAGTGTTCCATTTTCCAACCACCTGAAAACAAAAGAAAGAAATAAAAATTACAGATAAAAATAAAGAAAATTAGATACAAGTAAATTAGATAGCTTCAAAATTAATAACTCAAGAAAAATAAGGCCCCGGCAACGGCGCCAAAAACTTGACCGGCGTAAACACACACGTATAACGCAAGTGCACGTATCGTTCAAGTAGTATAAAAATATCGATCCCACGAGGACTTAATTCCTACTGTTGTTATTAATTATTGATACTATTTATTTACAAGTATCTAATTATAGGGAGAAGGGAATTGATTGCTTTTGGTTGGTTGAATGTGGTTTTGTAAAATAAAATAAAAACAGACTCAAAATAAAATACTAAGGAAAATAAAAGAAAAGACTCAAGGATCTAGGGTCGTGACTCCACACAATATTATTATAAAGATGAATTCATTCTCTTATCTATGTGTAATAAATTAAATTGCTAACCTGGAACACGAAAATATGCAAAAGCCTTTGTCGATGGTCAGACGCAAATACCATTTATAACCCAATTGAACCATATGTCTATGTCAACCAAATTACATGGATTCATTAAGATTAAGTTCCAATTATGGCTACCCCCGCCCGACAGGTATATGTCTATCCTGTAAGGAAATCTATTAAAGGGTTATCTATCCTCAATGAAGATCGTGGGATATTGAATCTAAGGCTGAAACCTAAAATCCCTATGTCTAGTTCATTTTAAATTTACCATATCAATCTTATTGGTGATCAGCAACAAGAAGCATTAAACTTAAGACTCAATAAACAAACTAAAGAATTACCCATAAAAAGAAAATCAATTATTAAGTGTGGATATTGTGTTTCATCACTTCCCTAGAATAAAAATAAAATGCTGGGGGTTAGAGGATCCACATTTAATATTTCTTATCTAGGAATCTCACTTATTATAAAATATAAATTATTTTATGTTATGCTTTCTCAGGAATTAATAATGTTAAACATTTAAAACCAGCCATATAGGCGGTAATCCATTTAGTCCAATTACACTAGCCATATAGGCGGTAATTATCTGTCACATAAAGACCAGCCATATAGGCGGTAAAGTAATTTATATTTAACCCGACCATATAGGCGGTAATAAAGTCTGACATTAATTAATCCGGTTAAATTATAATTTATAAATTATTATTAAGTGAGATTTACCTAGATAATTATATTAAAGGTTTCACCTTTTACCCCAGCGGAAATTTAACTACAAAACATAAAGTAAATAAATAAAAAGTTGTAATAAAAACTAAAAATAAAAATACATAATTTTATTATTACAAAACTAGATGCTTCCTATGAAATCAGGGAAAAAATCCCAAGGAAAGCACACCAAATGAAGTGAAGAGGAGCTGAATTTATAGGCATTTTCTGGAACCAGCGTCGCGAAGCCAATGGTCCCAGCGTAGCGACGCTGGCACGCGTTTTCGGTCAACACGGGTTGACCACGCGGGTTCTGTCGGGACAATCAGGAGATGACACTTGTCACATGGTAGAGCTGCGCAAGCAGACGATGACACGTGGCGCAAGGTGAATGGCTGGAGTTTTGGTCAAATGAGAAGTTGACACGGGTCACGCCCTTAGGATCGGTCAAGTGAGAGGTCGACACGTGGCAACATGTGATTTGTCCAATATTCGGTCCAATGAGAGATTAACACGTGGCACGCGCTTGCTTTGGTCCAATGAGATTTCGACATGTGGCAGCCGGCGCATTTTAGAAGATCTTCTGTGATGATGACACGTGGAACGACGCACGTTAGCAAGGTCGGCGCACGTTAACAAGTCCAATTTCTCAGATTCTGACACGTGTCCCTCGGCGCATGTTAGTATGGACGGCGCACTTTAGGTGTCGCGACACGTAGAAATTATAAAATTGCCCTTTTGTCATTTTTCCTCTGTTTTGGCCCCAAATTACTTCCAATGCTTTCCCAACTTTATTTTTCTGCAAAATAACCCAAAACACATCAAAAGGTTCACAAAACCTGAGAAACTATATAAAATATTAGGTTAAATGAGTGGGAAATAGTGATATAAATACCACTCATCATTCCCGTCAATGTAAATGAGGTTTCTTTACAAGTGTTATGTAATTGGGTAAAAGTAATACTTGTGCTAGCGGGAGAGAGTAAAGGGAGAGATCTGTTCTAGGAATAATGTGTTAAGTATCCAACCACATATCAATATTATTTTATTTATATGCGCCTTATTATGTGTTTAGAATGCATGTTTAAGGGTGTATGATGATGAGACATTAACAAAGATAATAAATTGGTTGCCAATTTGCACGCGAAAAACCCTCAACATCATATTAAGCATTTTTCCTTCCATTGAGTGATTCTTACTCAAGATCCAAGACTGGCATTGGTTTGTTGGCCAAAGTCAAGAGCTTTGTCCGTCGAGGATGTGTTTGAATCATGAAGGCTTTGTTCCATTTGGTGTCTTGTCCAAGTTGTGATTTGTTGGCCAAAGTCAAGATCACTTCTTGTCCATCGACATTGATTACGAAGCTTTCCAGGGTCAATGGGTTCCGCTTAACTGGGATCACTAAGTTTGTTGTGCCAAAGCCAAGGCTTAGTTGATTTAGAGGAAAATGGTTAGGCAATATATTGGATATATTGGCATATATAAGATATATGTTTCGGACTTGGATGTCCACCTATTGGATCTAGGAATTGGATGGGATCCAATTGATCTTAGAGATCTACCTAGTTAATTACCATACAATTTGTTGGCCAAAGTCAAGATTGTGTGTTATTTAACGGGATCTTAGCCCACTAGGAAACAAGGTTTCCCGAGTACTCTACAGAGGGTTAGAGGCTCACCAAAAAATAGTGGGAGGCAAGTATTCAATTTGCAATATTCGTTTAGTTACTTGCCATACGCGCTCATTTCAAATATTTCATCAAATAAATTAATATATTAGTTGGACTAATATTTAACGTTGTTTTAATAAACAGTTGGACTGTATTCAAACTATTTCACTTATAGTTGATTATATAATTGGATTATAGTAATCAATATATTTGAATTAACTCATTTCAATTAATAGTTGATTTTATAATTGGATTATAGTAATCAATATAATTGAATTTAACCTATTAAATTATAGTTGATTATATAGTTAGACTATAGTAATCATTATAATCATTAGTACCTAAAATCGTTGATTAAATAGTTGGACTATTAGAATCAAGATAATTGAAAGATTAATGTTTAAAACATAATCCTGGGTGAAAATGTATTTAAACGACTTTATTTTTCAAATTGGGAATAACGAATCAGGATAGTCCTCAAAACTAAGAAGTTACTTTTTTTGATAAAATAACATCTTAGGCCTAAGCACGGAGTTAAGCAAATAATAGAACATGATATTTGGAATATTCATGTAATGATAACTTTAGTGCTTAATCCATTAAGCTTGCCAAATAGACTCCTTAATTTCTTAATCAGAACTAAGGAATAGATCCTTATAGTATGATAATGAAATTGAAGGATCTTCATAGATCTATCCTTAGATCTTAGAAGTGACAAATTGCAATAGTAAACTCTTGGAGAGTTAATGGCTATACTCAAGGACACAAAGCCAAAGTTTGCAATAAGGCAAGAAGCGCAAGGCGCATCTTATTTCGATATTCTAGAAGGCCAAGGCTTGGCCGAAGGCTTCTAGGGTGTGGAAAATGGGCAAAGGCAAAATCATCATAATCTTCTGGGAAGATAAAGGACATATCCTAAGATGTCTGCCTAAATTGTGGCAAACGGGGATCACGAAAGCGTGACTGCCGTATGGACAAGGCAGACATGAAGGAATTGAAGAATGGGCAAGGCTCCGACTTCAAATATGTTTTTCATAAAATATGTTCACTGCTAGTATTAAAATTGGATTTTAGATACTGGATGTGGTAAATAAATATGTACTAGTGTGCAGAATCTGCTGAAAAGCAGGATACTGACTTCATTTGAGATTAATCTGCGAATTGAAAACGGGACGAAAGTCGCTGTTTTAACCGTAGATACCTAAGTTTAGGAAACTGTTAAAATGTAACTAGTTTGACTAGAAACATTATCTCTCTATCAGGGTTTAACCCGTTACAGGTATACCTTTATATTCTAGAACCCTAAAGTGTTTTTTATATAAAGATGATATTGAGAAAAACACGTTAAATGTGAATAAGAGTATTTATATTTTGAATATAAAAAAATCTCAAACGTATAACATGACAAACAAATAGCTCAAAACTGAATAAATCAGTTGAGACTTATAAGTGGCATTGTTCTCTGGGACACAATTTAAACAAGACTCGTATATCCACACTTTCGAAGAGTGGATACTAGGACGAATTTGATTCCATTCAAATAATGTTTACGAATCTAGTTTATTAGGCAAAGTGCCTGAAAAACGTTTACTTGGTAAAATGATAAGTGCCACCGATCTTTTAGCCCCGGTTCATAGTGACGTAGGTGGGCCCATATCTAGCTAGGCTAGATGTGGATATGAATATTTCGTGTCCTTTACGGATGTGGCATCAGGTTATGGTTATATGTTTCTTTTGAAACACAAATCGGAAACTTTTAGAGTTTCGACACGAAATAGACAAACAGATCGGCTAAAGTATTAAAACCATCACGGTTAGACCATGATGAAAATACTTAAGCAATAAGTTTCTTGTATACTTGAAAGAGTATAGTATTCTTTCAATGAGGACTCCTCCTGGAACACGTCAGTTTGACGGTGTGTCCAAACGGAGAGACCGAATTTTGTTGGACATGATAAGGTTAATCATGTGTCGTTCTGAGCTACTATTTCCTTCAACGGATATGCATTAACAGTGCAGAACTTATTTAGAATAAGGTTCAATAAAAATATGTTGGACAGACTTCATATTGGATATGAACAGGAAAGAAACTAGTTTTTCTCATTCCTGAAGATTTGGGAATGCTAGGCATATGTTTGGATGCTGCCAAACTAGAACCCAAATCTGATAAGTGTCTAAGTTGTGGTTATCCTAGGGAAACCAAAGTATAGTACTTAAACAACTCACTAGAGAACAATGTAATTGTTGCTCACCATGCGGTTTTTCTAAGAAGAATACCTATATGCAGTGGTAAGTGGGAGGAAAGTAAAACTCGATGAAAATCGGAGTAATACTGTTCCAGGCACCGATTCCTTAATGGAACATAAATAGTTCATCAAGGATAAAACTATACCAATAATCCTCGAATACACAAGAACCACGTAAGTCGGAGAGAGTCAGAAAAAAACCTGGGGTATGGGTTTCTGATCTCACCTCATAAAGATGTTAATCTTATTGAGGAACACGAACTGACTATGTATGAGGAAGTGATACAAGGTATCAACTCCCTATTATGGCAAAGTGCCATGAAGTCCGAAATGGATTCCATGTATACCAACTAAGTTTGGATACTAGTTGATGTACCGGAAGGCATTGTGCCTATTGGTACTATATAAGTCTTCAAGGAAGACATACATGGAAGGCAACATACCAACGTACTAAGCTAGGCTTGTAGCGGAAAGGTATCGTTATCAACATTGTGTCGATTACGATGAAACCTTTTACCTGTTGCCATGATAAATCCATTTGGATAATGCTTGCTGATGCTGCATGTTTCATTTATGAAATATGGCAGCTGAATGCCAAAACTGCTTTCCTTAACGGAAACCTTTTGGAGGATGTTTACAACATCCTGACGGTTTTGTCGTACCAAAATGAGCAAACAAGGTTTGCGAGTTAATTCGATCCATGGATGGATTGAAGCAAGCATAGCGTTCTTGGAATTATCGTTTTGATGTAATCATAATGGTATATGATTTGATTCAAAACGGAAATGATTCTTGTGTATATAAGAAGGTTAATGGGAGCGCACTGACAATGAATGTCCTATATAATGATAACATATCATTTCTTGGAAATGATATTCCCATAATTATAATCGGTGAAAGCTTGGCTTTCATGAAAATTCTCGGTAGAATTCTTGGGAGAAACAACCTTTATTCTAGGAATAAAGATCTACTGGGATAGATTTAAAGTTGTTGACACTCTCCGAGAACTCGTACATTGAAATAAATGTACGCGACCTGGTGTCTCATACGCTTTGAGCATATGGATTCACAATCAGGCCAATCTAGGTGATGGTCACAAGATTGAAGTTAAGAACATCCTTGAGTATCTTAGAGGAACTAAGGATGCTGTCTTATACTATGGAGAAGGAGAACTTGAAGTGACTGGGTTCACTACTGCAAGTTTCCAAACCGATAGACGGCTATAAGTCGTAACAACGGTACTATACAGTTTGAATAACAGAACAGTGATCTGGAAATCTTCCAAGCAAGATACTGTTACCGAATAAACAACAAAAGTGGATTATTGCTGCAGCTGAGGCAGCAATAGAAGCCTTCTGGATTAATAATAAATCTAATTAGATTAGATGTAATTCTGTTAACAACTGAGCTAGGCTACAGCGCAGGCTAAAGAATTACTGGTCTCATCAACGATCCAAATATATTCTTCGACTATTCATCTGATTCGTTCGAATTATACATCGTGGCGATGTGATGATCGTATAAATCACATCAGCTGATACTCATGCAAATCCACTGACGAAAGCTTTTTCTCAGCAGAAGTTTGAGCGAACCGTACATAGTTCGGGTGTAAGACACTCGAGTGACTGGCTATAGGCCAAGTGGGAGATTCTTGGATAGTTATGACCCATAGCGTCACTATTTGTACAGATCATGGTGTTGTTATACAAATTAACTATGTGACAAAGGAAATTGCTCTCTTATCATTTGTAATTAGATTACCAAGATGTATAAATGATAGGAGGTCCTCATGATTAGTTCCTGGATTGAGATGATATGAGATAGTATCAATCCACAAAGGTTTAATCATTAAATATCCCTAGTCGTAGTATTATTGAGACTGGACATCGATAATGCGGAATAGACTAGAATTACACTTGTGCGCATTGTGGGAGCATAATGGCATAGTTCTCATATATTTGGGTATAAGATACTCATGCAAGTGTAGTAGGAGGTTGTGTTTTACCGATAGTACGGAAAACAGCTTCGCTCTGGATAGACCCCTCAGAATTCCATTGGTAGTATGACTATGTGTCTATGGAAGTCCGAATCAGGGTAGGTGTATTTGGTCTTAACCTGAGACTTGCACCACTAATACTTGCGACAATCAATATACTTTGGTTTTGGTCGTCCAGGGCTTTAACAGGTCTTCTGGGTATATTGAGAATCGTAGTGTATTGGGTGTGATGTCGAGATGGAAGTATCACTCCAATCATAGTGGAGATGATGGTCACGTAGGATACAGAACTTGTTCTCTTATGTACTGCAGTCATCGGGATAAAATGACTAGGTAATGTTTATCCGATATAGAGACTAGTTACCAGAGATCCGATATGTGCTTCGTACGGGGCAAACACATTTCCAGCCTCAGGCCTAGCACGTGACATCTGATACTGGATTGTAATACGCAATACTACGTATACTACGCCTGATATAGATAACTTATTCCTGTAAGGATATTTCTGGAGAATTGGGTAGGCATGGCGCTTTGCTAGAAGCCAACCTTGTCTTGTAAATCGATACAAACGTAGTACTAGGTACGTACGTGTTCGGATAGTACGACGACCGGATTTACTGCCAACATATCCGGGGAACTCATGGGTCGTTTCCCGAAGATTCACCAATGACGTATGACTCGCACTTTATTAATCTGGGATTAATTAATGGTGAGGAGAAAATTAATCTGGGATTAATTACGGAGATATTTTATCTGGGATAAAATATTAATTAAAAATAGAGAACGATTAATTTGGAATTAATCGATAAAATAATATATTCGATATATTATACGAAATTGGATTTCAACGCGGAATTGAAATTAGATTTTAATTCGGACGAACGAGTTAATTTAGAATTAATTCGTTAGCGACGTGAATAGTAATTTTGCTAGGCATAATTATTTAATTACGCTGCAACGGAAAATTCGTTAATTTGGAATTAGCAAACCCGAGCCCGGGAGTGTTTGCAGGCGCACTCGCATTTCGAATTCAAGTGCGGCCCACAAGTCACATCAAGCGTCAAATCACTAGTCAATCGATTAATGTGATGTCTAGTCACTTTGAGTGATGTGACAACTTGTCATTGTAATTGATGGTGGTAGTTGGCAAAGCTTTAATGCTTTGACTTTAGGTAAATGAATTTTTGAAATTCAATATGTGTATTAGATACACATTTTTCCAACAACAAAAAAAATATTCTCTTCTCTTTCTTCTTCCCTCTCTCTCGCCCAAATGGGCTGTTTTTCCTCTTCCTAAATTCTGGTTTCACCGTGAGTTGAAAGAGAAGAATAGGAAATTTTGTGGCAAAATTTCTGGAGTGTTAGCACGCTTTAGGAGTCTTGCGAAGGTGATAGGGAACCGCACCCGTGAGCATGGAATCATCAACCAAAGCTTGGAGCTTGATGGATCATCCATGGCAGAATTTGGAGGACACAAAAACTGCCCTCAGCCGTGAGCCTTGGAGGAGAAAAGCTTGAAGGTTTGTTGTTCCTCGCATCGCTCAACCGATCATTGTGAGTATTCCGCACCTCCTTGATGTATTCACACATTCTTTCTTTGCTTAAATCGATCCCGGTTAGACCGTAGAAACCCAACACGGATTTACTGCCAACATATCTGGGGATCTCATAGGTCGCTTCCCGAAGATTCAGCGATGACGTATGACTCGTACTTTATTAATCTGGGACTAATTAATGAGAGAGATAAAATTAAACTGGGATTAATTACGGATATATTTTATCTGTGATAAAATATTAATTAAAGAGAGAAAACGATTAATTTGGAATTAATAAAATAATATATTCGATATATTATACGAAATTGGATTTCGACGCGGAATTAAAATTAAATTTTAATTCGGGCGAACGAGTTAATTTAGAATTAATTCGTTAGCGATGTGAATAGTGATTTTGCTAGGCATAATTATTTAATTACGTCACAACGGAAAATTTGTTAATTTGGAATTAGCGAACCCGAGCCAGGGAATATTTGCGGGTGCACTCGCATTTCGAATTCAAGTGCAGCCCACAAGTCACATCAAGCGTCAAATCACTAGTCACTTTGAGTGATGTGACAACTAGTCACTTTTGATGTGAGTGATTGATGTGAGATGTTGGATGAATTAAAAGCTATTTACCATTATTTGATATTGGTATTTGACTTTTTATTTTGGTGTATTAGATACACAAATCAAAACAATCATCACAACACTTTTTCTTCTCACTTTCCTATCCTCCATCTCACGCCCAAGGGGCTGTTTTTCCTTCTTTCTTTCACTGGTTTTGCCGAGCATACAAGGAAGAAGATGGTGATTTTTGTGGTAAAAATCACCAAGAGCTAGCACTCAAAAGAGGACATACAAATGTGATAGGGAAACCCACCCGTGGGCTTGGAATACACATCACAAAGCTTGGAGCTTAAGATCATCCATGGCCGAAATTTGGAACAACTTTTTGGGACAAAACCGTGAGCTTCAAAGGGCATAAAAAGTTTTGTTGTTCCTCGCATCGCCTCAACCGATCATTGTAAGTATTCTGCAACTTCTTTGAGTATTCGTACATGATTTTCATTGCTTGATTTGATCCTTGGGACCTTAGAGAAACCCAACAATGGTATCAGAGCCAATTGAGCATGAAACTTGTACTTAGGGTTAAAATTGGGTAAATTGAATTTGTGTATGATTTGATAAAATTCTTTGATTTAGTATGCTTGAATGATGTTTAATTGAAGTTGGATTTGATCAATTTCATGTAAAGTTGATTGGATCAATTTTTGCCCAAATCTTAGGCTCGGGCGAATTGGATGAACCCTAGATGTCATGGTGATTTTTGTTGTTTGATTCATTGGATGAGTTGAAATGACATGCGTAATGTTGATTTAAGATTCAATTGGATTGGATTTACAATTGGACATATAAACCCTAAAAACCGTGACATGTATGCATAGAAAGTGACTTGATTTTTTGATTCAAATATGTTGGACATATATTGATGATAATGAGCATAATTAATTGTAAAAATTTGTGTTTTGGAAATGTTAATTTGGGTAATTAATTATGGAATACACTTTAGTTAATTAAGTTATGAAATTTGGAATTTGGTAATTTAATTAATTAGGCCTATTTTGGAAATTGGGCTTGTAAAGTTGTAATTGGGCTTAATGGGCTTGGTTGTACCAAGTTAGGTTTAGGCTAAATTGGTTGGATCCAATTGGGCCCAAAACCATTTCCATAAAGTCCAATTATGACTTAAATGGACCTTTAATATTAATTGGGCCTAATGGGCCTAAATTGGTGTCTTGGCAAATAAGGGTGATTCCTTAAATGGGCTTTGGTATTTGGGTTTGACCCATATTGACCAAAAGTCCATGCCTTAGAAATTAATTGAAAGCCCATTGGACTTTAAATTAAATTGACATTGGATGTTAATCGGGCTTTGAGACCCGTAACGATTAGATTTGGAATATAAGTCGTAAAGGTTCGTTAATAAAGTGTAATATTTAATTTGGACTTAAATAAATGAATTAGTATTAAATACAAATTAAATTGGATTTAAAGTTGTAGTTTAATTTAATTCAAGAATTCGTACTTTGAGTACTTATTCGCAAAACGAGTTTGACTCGCGCAAAATCAAATCATTGTTTGAACATTGGATGGTCATTAATATTCAGATTAATTAATTGGATTAGATTGATTGATAACATGCTTGTGTGAATACATGGTTGTGATGTATGAATAATGTATATCAGATGGTTATTAGATGGGTGGGGCAATTTTGGAAATTGTTGTAATAAATTTAGAATTTATTAATTGGACCTGCGTGTCCAGCCTATTACCTCCTTACTCTTTGTATTTCTCTTCTCACCTATTCCCTTCAATGTAAATGAGGTTTCTTTAGAAGTGTTATGTAATCGGGTAGAAGTAATACTTGTGCTAGCAGGAGAGAGGAAAGTGAGAGATTTGTTCTAGGAATAATGTGTTAAGTATCCATCCGCATATCATTATTATTTATTTATATGCGCCTTATTATGTGTTTAGAATATATGTTTAAGGGTGTATGATGATGGGACCTTAACAAAGATAATTAATTGGTTGCCAATTGCACGCGAAAAACCCTCAACATCATATTAAGCGTTTTTCCTTCCATTGAGTGATTCTTACTCAAGATCCAAGACTGGCATTGGTTTGTTGGCCAAAGTCAAGGCCTTTGTCCGTCGAGGATGTGTTTGAATCATGAAGGCTTTGTTCCATATTGGTGTCTTGTCCAAGTTGTGATTTGTTGGCCAAAGTCAAGATCACTTCTTGTCCATTGACATTGATTTTGAAGCTTTCCAAGGTCAATGGGTTCCGCTTAACTGGGATCACTAAGTTTGTTTTGCCAAAGCCAAGGCTTAGTTGATTCAGAGGAAAAAGGTTAGGCAATATATTGGATATATTGGCATATATAAGATATATGTTTCGGACTTGGATGTCCACCTACTGGATCTATGAATTGGATGAGATCCAATTGATCTTAGAGATCTACCTAGTTAATTATCATACAGTTTGTTGGCCAAAGTCAATATTGTGTGTTATTTAACGGGATCCTAGCCCACTAGGAAACAAGGTTTCCCGAGTACTCCACAGAGGGTTAGAGGCTCGCCGAAAAATAGTGGGATGCAAGTAGTAAATTTGCAATTTTCGTTTAATTACTTGCCATACGCGCTCATTCAAATTTTTCGTCAAATAAATTAATATATTAGTTGGACTAATATTTAATGTTGTTTGAATTAAACAGTTGGACTGTATTCAAACTATTTCATTTATTGTTGATTATATAATTGGATTATACTAATCAATATATTTGAATTAACTAATTTCAATTAATAGTTGATTTTATTACAGTAATCAATATAATTGAATTTAACCTATTAAATTATAGTTGATTATATAGTTGGACTATAGTCATCATTATAATAAATATTACCTAAAATCATTGATTGGATAGTTGGACTATAGCAATCAAGATAAATTGAAAGATTAGTGTTTAAAACATAATCCTGGGTGAAAATGTATTTAAACGACTTTAATTTTCAAATTGGGAATAATGCTTCAGGATAGTCCTGAAAACTAAGAAGTTACTTTAATTGATAAAATAACATCTTAGGCCTAAACCCGAAGTTAAGCAAATAGTAGAACATGATATTTGGAATATTCATGTAATGATAACTTTAGTGCTTAATCCATTAAGCTTGCCAAATAGACTCCTTAATTTCTTAATCAGAACTAATGATTAGATCCTTATAGTATGACAATGAAATTGAAGAATCTTCATAGATCTATCCTTAGATCTTAGAAGTTACAAATTTCAATAGTAAACTCTTGGAGAGTTAATGGCTATTCTCAAGGAGACAAAGCCAAAGTGTGCAATAAGGCAAGAAGCGCAAGGCGCATCTTATTTCGACATTTCAGAAGGCCAAGGCTTAGCCAAAGGCTTCTGGAGTGTTGAAAAGGGGCAAAGGCAAAAGTCATTATAATATTCTGGGAAGATAAAGGACATATCCCAAGATATCTGCCTAAATTATGGCAAACGGGGTCACTGAAGCGTGACTGCCGTATGGACAAGGCAGACATGAAGGAATTGAAGAACGGGCAAGGCTCTGACTTCAAATATGTTTGTCAATAACATGTTTAGTACCAGTATTAAAATTGGATTTTAGATACTAAGTGTGGTACATTAATATGTACTGATGTGCAGAATCTGCTGACAAGCAGGATACTGACTTCAGTTTAGATTTCTCAGCGAATTGCAAACGGGACGAAAGTCGCTGTTTTAAACGTAGATACCTAAGTTTAGGAACTACCCTTCGGGTGTGTACTTAAATTAGGAAACTGTTATAATATAACTAGTTTGACTAGGAACATTATCTCTATATCAGGGTTTAACTCGTTGCGGGTTTACCTTTATATTCTAGAACACTAAATTGTTTTATTATATAAAGATGATATTGAGATAAATACATTAGATGTGAATAACAATGTTTATATTTTGAATATAAATAAATCTCAAACGTATAACATGACAAACAAATAGCTCAAACTGATTTGATCAGTTGAAACTTATTGTGGCATTACTGTCTGGGACACAATTAATAAGACTCGTATATCCACACTTTCGAAGAGTAGGTACTAGGACTAATTTGATTCTATTAAAATGATGTCTACGAATTTAGTTTATTGGGCAAAGTGCCTAAAACACCTTTACTTGGTAAAAGTGCAATTGCCACCTATCTGTTAGCCCTTGTTCATAGTGACGTAAGTGGGCCCATATCTAGCTAGGCTAGAGGTGGATATGAATATTTCGTGACCTTTACGGATGTGGGATCGCGTTATGGTTATATATTTCTTTTGAAACACGAATCGAAAACTTTTGATGAAATCAAAGAGTTTCGACACAAAATAGACAAACAGATCGGCTAAAGTATTAAACCATCACGGTTGGACCATGATGAAAATACTTAAGCAACAAGTTTCTCGAATATACTTGAAAGAGTTTAGTATTCTTTCAATAAGGACTCCTCCCGGAACAAGTCAGCTTGACGGTGTGTCTGAACGGAGAAACCAAATTTTGTTAGACATGATAAGGTTAATCTTGAGTCGCTCTGAGCTACCATTTCCTTCAACGGATACGTATTAACAGTGCAGAACTTATTTAGAATAAGGTTCCATAAAAATCTGTTAGACAGACTTCATATTAGGTATGAACATGAAAGAAACCAGGTTTTCTCATTCCTGAAGATTTGGGTATGCTGGGCATATGTTTGGATGATACCAAACTAGAACCCAAATCGGATAAGTGCCTAATTTGTAGGTTATCATAGGGAAACCATAGTATAGTACTTATACAACTCACTAGAGAACAATGTAATTGTTGCTCACCTTACGGTTTTCCTAAGAGGAATACCTATATGCAGTGGTAAGTGGAAGGATAGTAATACTCGATGAAAATCGGAGTAATACTATTCAAGGCACCAATTCCTTAATGGAACACAAATAGTTCATCAAGGATGAAACTATACCAATAATCTTCGAATACACAAGAACCGTGTTAGTCGGAGAGAGTCAGAAAACAACCTGGGGTATGGGTTTCTGATCTCACCTCATAAAGATGTCAATCTTATTGAGGAATAAGAACTGACTACGTATGAGGAAGTGATACAAGGTATCGACTCCCTATTATGTCAAAGTGCCATATTGTCCGAAATGGATTACATATATACCAACTAAGTTTGGATACTAGTTGATGTTCCGGAAGGCATTATGCATATTGGTACTTTACAAGTCTTCAAGGAAGACATACATGGATGGAAACATACCAACGTACAAAGCTGGGCTGGTAGCGAAAAGGTATCGTTATCAGCATTGTGTCGATTACGACGAAACCTTTTACCAGTTGCCATGGTAAATCCATTTGGATAATGCTTGCTGATGCTGCATGTTTCATTTATGAAATACGTCAACTGAATGCCAAAACTGCTTTTCTTAACGGAAACCTTTTGGAGGATGTTTACAACATCCTGACGGTTTTGTCGTACTATAACTAGCAAACAAGGTTTGTAGGTTATTCGATCCATGTATGGATTGAAGCAAGCATTGGGTTCTTGGAACTATCGCTTTGATGTAATCTTAATGGTATATGATTTAATTCAAAATGAAAATGATTCTTGTGTATATAAGAGGGTTAGTGGGAGCGCACTGACAGTGGATGTCCTATGTAATGATGACATATCATTTCTTGGAAATGATATTCCCATAATACAATCGGTGAAAGCTTGGCTTTCAAGAATATTCTCCGTAGAATTCTTGGGAGAAACAACCTTTATTCTAGGAATAAAGATCTACTGGGATAGATTTAAAGTTGTTAATACTCTCTGAGAACTCGTACATTGAAATAAATGTACGCGACCTGGTGTCTCATATGCTTTGAGCATATGAAGTCACAATTAGGCCAATCCAAGTGATAGTCATTGGATTGATGTTAAGAACATCCTTAAGTATCTTAGAGGATCTAAGGATACTGTCTTATACTATGGAGAATGGGAACTTGAAGTGACTGGGTTCACTGCTGCAAGTTTCCTAACCGACTGTAACGACTATAAGTCGTAAGAACGGTAATATACAGTTTGAATAATGGAACAGTGAGATGGAAATCTTCCAAGTAAGATAATGTTACCGAATAAACAACACAAGTGGATTATATTGCTGCAGCTTAGGCAGCAATTGAAGCCTTCTGGATTGATAATAATCTAATTAGATTAGATATAGTTCTGTTAGCAGCTGAGCTATGCTACAACACAGACTAAAGAATTAATGGTCTCATCAACGATCCAGATAAATACTTCAAATATTCATCTGATTCGTTCGGATCATACATAGTGGCGATGTGATGATCGAATAAATCGCATCAGTTGATAATCATGCAAATCCGCTGACAAAAGCCTTTCCTCAGCAAAAAATTGAGCGAACAGTACATAGTTCGGGTGTAGGACACTTGAGTGATTGGCTATGTGCCAAGTCAGAGATTTTTGGACAGTTATGACCCATAGCATCACTATTTGTACAGATCATGGTGTTGTTGTACAAATTAACTATGTGACAAAGGAAATTGCTCTTTTATCATTTGTGATTAGATCACCAAGATATATAAATGATGAAAATGCCATATGATTAGTTCCGGATTGATAAGATATGAGATAATATCAATCCACAAAGGTTTAATCATTAAATATCCCTAGCCGTAGTATTATCGAGATTGGACATCGATAATGCGGAATAGACTAGTATTGCACTTGTGCGTGTTATGGGATCATAACTGCATAGTTCTCATATATTTGGGTATAGGATACTCATGCAAGTGTAATAGAAGGTTGTGTTCTACCGATGGTACGGAAAACAGCTTCGCTCTGGATAGACCCCTCGGAATTCCATTGGTAGTATGACTATGTGTCTATGGAAGTCCGAATCAGGGTAGGTGTATTTGGTCTTAACCTGAGACTTGCACCGCTAATACTTGCGACAATCAATGTACTTTGGTTTTGGTCGTCCAAGGCTTTAACCGGTTCTGTGTACGCCTCTTCTGGGTATATTGAGAATCGTAGTGTATTGGGTGTGATGTCGAGATGTAAGTATCAATACAGTCATAGTGGAGATGATGATCACGTAGGATACGTAAATGGTTCTCTTATGTACTACAGTCATCGGGATAATATGACTAGGTCATGATTATCCGATGTAGAGACTAGTTACCAGAGATCCGATATGTGCTTCGTACGGGGCAGACATATTTCCAGCCCCAGGCCTAGCACGTGACATCCGATGCTGGATCGAAATACGCAATACTACGTATACTACGCCTGATATAGATCACTTATTCCTGTAAGGATATTTCTGGAGAATTGGGTAGGCATGGCGCTTTGCTAGAAGCCAACCTTGTCTTGTAAATCGGTAAAAACGTAGTACTAGGTACATACGTGTTTGGATTGTCCGACGACCGGATTTACTGCCAACATATCTGGGGATCTCATGGGTCGCTTCCCGAAGATTCACCGATGACGTATGACTCGCACTTTATTAATCTTGGATTAATTAATGAGAGTGATGAAATTAATCTGGGATTAATTACAGATATATTTTATCTGGGATAAAATATTAATTAAAGAGAGAAAACGATTAATTTGGAATTAATCGATAAAATAATATATTCGATATATTATACGAAATTGGATTTTGACGGGGAATTAAAATTAGATTTTAATTCGGGCGAACGAGTTAATTTAGAATAAATTCGTTAGCGATGTGAATAATGATTTTGTTAGGCATAATTATTTAATTACGTCGCAACGGAAAATTCATTAATTTGGAATTAGCAAACCCGAGTCCGGGAATGTTTGTGGGCGCAATCGCATATCGAATTCAAGTACTGCCTATAAGTCACATCAAGCGTCAAATCATTAGTCACTTTTGATGTGAGTGATTGATGTGAGATGTTGGATGAATTAAAAGCTATTTACCATTTATTTAATATTGGTATTTGACTTTTTATTTTGGTGTATTAGATACACAAATCAAAACAATCATCACAACATTTTTTCTTCTCTCTTTCCTCTCCTCCATCTCACGCCCAATGGGCTGTTTTCCTCTTTCTTTCACTGGTTTTGCCGAGCATACAAGGAAGAAGATGGTGATTTTTGTGGCAAAAATCACCGAGAGCTAGCACTCAAAAGAGGACATACAAAGGTGATAGGGAAACCCACCCGTGGGCTTGGAATACACATCACAAAGCTTGGAGCTTGAGATCATCCATGGCCGAATTTTGGAGCAACTTTTTGGGACAAAACCGTGAGCTTCAAAAGGCATAAAAAGTTTTGTTGTTCCTCGCATCGCCTCAACCGATCATTGTAAATATTCCGTAACTTTTTTGAGTATTCGCACATGATTTTCATTGCTTGATTTGATCCTTGGGACCTTAGAGAAACCCAACAAAAATGAGGCATCGCTTGCTGTTTTACATGACTTATTGGTGGAGCTTGACAGTATGAATGAGGTAATGAGATTGTTTATGCTTATTGAGGGTATTCTTGCTGCAAACATAATTGAATGGGGATCTCGTGCCTGTATGGGTCACTATCACAAAGGAAAAATTATTGAAATGTATAGAATGAGTCGCAATAAAATAGAGAGACCTTGGTGGGTGGATGATTTTGATGCCTTCAAGGAGAGACTGTTAGGGTCTGGTGAGAACAAGTCTCACCCACATAAGAGAGCTTACTCTTTGTGGACAACTCTGGTGCTGATATTATTCTGGAAATGCTACCCCTGGCAATGGAACTACTAAAGCGTGGAACTGAAGCTGTTTTGGTTGCAAATTCCCTCCATTTACTAAATGATATTACTGTTATGGAGCTCCCTGTTATTGTAGCTGAGGCTGCAAAGCATTGTGACATTCTTCAAAGGGCTGCTGAAGCAGGAGGATCACTTGTGGATGCGATGATTAAAACCTCAGATGGTTCTAAAGAAAATTCACCATCAATTCCTCTGATGGTTGTTGAGAATGGGTGCGGAAGCCCTTGCATAGACCTGAGGCAAGTCAGCTCTGAGTTAGCTGCTGATGCAAAAGATGCTAACAATGACTTGGCTGGAGTGGAATATGTTGAAGACATTTACAATTTTTACAAGCTTGTTGAGAATGAGACCAGCCTAATAACTACATCCATACACAAGTGAGATTACTGAAAAGATGAGAGCCGTATTGGTGGATTGGTTGATAGAGGTTCATCAGAAGTTTGAGCCTTCTCATGAGACTCTTTATCTCACCATCAATGTAATGGATCTCTCAGTGAAGGTGGTGCGAAGAAGAGAATTACAGTTGATGGGCATTTCAATAGTGATGGTTGTGAGCTTTTTGATTAACATCATCTCCTAATTGTAGTATAGGTCTTTGATCATTTTATGACCTTGAGGACAAGGTCTTTTTGATGGGGAAGGTAATGTTACACATCAAGAGTTAGTTAGCTAGTTGCAACTAATTAGGAAAGATTAAGTAAAGTTAGTTAGTGATTAGTTACTCTTGTAAAGCCATCACTTGGCTATAAAAGTTGTACTAAGAAGCCATTATCAAATAACAATCATTTTCAACAAAATAGCTCTCAAAGGCTTGGGAGTGTTTGGTTAGCTTCCACTCGAATTATTAGCTAACAATTGGAGATTTGTGGGTTTATCTCGAATAAAACCTAACACAATAATTTAAGGTAGGCCTAAATATTTTTCATCCTGAGAAGCTGTATCCAAATTAAAAATCTTCTTGATCCCCTCTCTCTTTTCCTTTCTGGTATTAGGGATGAACATTAATGATGATTATTCATAGTTTATGATTTGTCTCGAGGCTATTGAATTGCAATCCAACAATTGTTTAATGATTGTGCACTCTTTTGCATTAGCTTCTGCAAACAACTGGGCCAAAATAAAAGATGGGAAAAAAAACAATTCTCCTAAATCTGATACATGTGATCTTTTTTTCTTTCTCAGCTTTATGGATAGCGAAGACAGTACCTCTGCACATAAATTGAATAGATTTGGATAGACACCCTTACCTAAGACCTCTCTTATTAATTAATGATTAACCATTTTTCCTCATTATTTATCATCACTAAAAATCTAATTGTAGTGATACAATTCTTGATGATTTATCTCCAATGCTGGGAAAATGCCATTTTTTCCATGACTATATTAATAAATCCCCCACAATCCTATTCAAATTTTAAAGCCACATCCCTTTATGCTTTTTATAATCAAACCTCAAGAACCAAGCCACTTCGGTTTATAACTCAGTGATAGTTCAGGCCGTTAGTTCAAACCCTCACAAACTCAAATCTCGTTATCACATAAACATAAAATTGAATGGTTGCATATCTCCCTGAAATTAATTAGGAGTATATCTCTCTCATTGTAGATTCTAAATATTATATCTTTAAAATGTATAATAATATTAAAAAACCACTCAAGAACCAGGAATAATTTTTATCTTAAAGATAAGGATGTGGGTATACAAGAAAATGTACATTTAGCATCCAAGAATTTAGCGTCGAAATTAGTTTCGACGCTAATAATTATTTTTAGCGTCGATTAATATATTCGACGCCAAATATCAAACTTTTAGCATCGAAATTTGATAAGCGGCAAATATATCGGTATTTACCGTCCCTTTGACTTAATTTTTTGTTTAGTTTCTCGAGTATTGTGAATATTTTTATGTGTTTTGTGTTATTTTATAGATAAATAAAGTTTCGGAACTCACTGAAATTGAATCGGGGCTAAAACGGTGAAATTCGGATAAAAAAGGGAAAATTGGAAAACTTTATGTTCACGCATTGCGACGTTCAACATCCTTTGCGTCGCGACGCCCCACAATTATGCAGCCTACCGACACGCGTTATCGATGACATCATCACTAAAGCCCGCGTCGCGACACAAAACCCTTAACGCGTCGCGACGCCAAGCCAATAATTCTGCTGGCAGCCACATGTCAAGATCCTGGTGAACAACGGCGCGTCGCGATGCGTAAGTGTTTTGCGTCGCGACGCGCGGGGCAAAATTTTACCTATAAATTGAAGCTGAAATCAGAAGGAAAATTCATACCTTCTTCTGGGGATTTCCTTAATAATACTAAGAAGATTGTATCTTTTTTGTTTATTTACAGCTTTCTGTATTTAATTTCTTATTTTACGCAATAGTTCTTTCTTTATTTTACTTTTCGGTCTTTATTTTACTTTTTAGTATGAGGAGATAACCCCCCTCTGCTGGGGTGAAGGGTAAAGCTTTTATTACTAATATTTAAATTAATCTCCCTTAATTATAATATATAAACTATTTAAAAACCTAACTTAATGGGATACCTCCTTTGTGGTTGGTTGGACTTAATTAAATTGATTTTAACCTGACTAAACTGGACACCGCCTTTATGGTCGGTTGGAATTAATCATAAATTTGACTTAATCAGGATACCGCCTATATGGTCGGTTGGTAATGTCATGCAAAGTTAATACAATATAATAAGGGATATATCTAAATTAGAAATAATAAAAGTGGATCCTCTAACCCCAGTATTTTATTTATTACTTTATTTATCTTTTTAATTTCCAAGCTTTACTCTATGTCATTTACTTTATTTATGCCTTTACTAGTCCTAAATATGTGTTGTAACTAAATACCATATCTAGGGTTGTGATGAATTCCAATATCACCGGTTTATAAGGGGTTATTTTATTACTTGGGTAATATAAAGGTTTATTTATTGAGTCTTAAACTTATTGCTTCTTGTTAACTGGCAATTAATAAGATTGTTCTGGTAAGCTTAAAATAAAATTGACGAAGGAATTTTAAGTTTCAGCCTTAAACTCAATAGTTCACTATCTCACCTTGGGGCATGGTGACCTTTAGGTAGATTTCCTTACAGGATAGACATATACCTGTCGGACGGGGGTAACCAAGATTGGAACTTAATCTTAATGAATTTAGATAACTTGGTTAACATAGAAATATGATTAATTGGGTTACACTGGGTATTTGCATCTGACCATCAGAAGAGGCTTTTGCAAAAATTCATGTTCCAGGTTAATAAACTAATATACTACATAAATGTGAGATAATCACTTCATCTTTAAAAGATATTGGAAGGATTCACAACCCTAATAGTTTTATAATATTGAATTTTCCTTTAATTTACATTCGCACTTTTTTATTTTCTTATCTTTAGTCTAAAATCACCATCCAATCAAACAACCAAACTATTAGATACTTGTAAACATTTAGCTTCATAAATTGATAGCCTATGTATTACGTCCTCGTAGGATCGATACATTTTATACTATTTGAATGATACGTGCGCTTGCGTTATATGAGTGATTTCACCAATTAAGTTTTTGGCGTCGTTGCTTGGAAATTATTTATCTTTTACTATTAATTTTAGGGTTAGATACATTTACCTGTGTCTAATTTGTTTTTACTTATTATTTTTATTTTCTTGTGTTTCCGGTTCTCGGACACTACATGAGAAGAACCAGAAGCTTTGAAATTTATCCGCTTGACCCAGAAATTGAAAGAACCCTAAGACAGTTGAGAAGAGAAAGGCGTGAAGGTCAAGAAGCACTGATCAACATGGAACCTGAACCACCACCAATTCCCATTCGAGACAGAACTATTCAAGTGGTTGACGGCTTAATTTCATGTATTGTACTTCTTTCCTTACCAGCAAATGCGTGTGACATCAAAACATGCATTCAGATGATACAACAATCAGTACAGTTTGGGGGGAATACAACTGAAGATCCTAATGCCCACATCGGCAACTTCCTGGAAGTTTGCGGAACATTCAATTACAACCGAACAGTAGAAGAAGCAATGAGACTGCGTGTTTTTCCATATTCCTTGAAAGACAAAGCTAAGGCTTGGCTACATTCATTACCAGCAGGTTCCATCACAAATTGGAACACTATTGCCACCAAATTTCTGCAAAGTACTTTCCCCCAGCCAGAACTACAAAGCTGAGGAATGACATTACATCCTTTGTACAACAAGACTCAGAATCCTTCTATGAAGCTTGGGAGAGATATAAGGAATTACTCCGGAAATATCCTTACCATGAGATTGTAAAATGGCTACAAGTCCAAACCTTATAAATTGGAATTTCTGGACTAATGAGAACCACAACCGATGCTGCTGCTGGAAGAGCTTTAATGGCAGAAGGAGAAGATCAGGCCTGAGACTTAATTGAAGAAATGGCCAATAACAAATCTTTGTGGCCAACAGAAAAGAGCATGATCCAACGAATAGCAGAAATTTATAAACTTGGGGCCAACACAGCAATGAATGCCAAGCTCGATCAGATATGCAAACTCATGAAAACTCTTAGCATGAATGTTAATATTGTATCCACAAGTTTACCATATGGAGGAGCACCAGAGACAGAATCATACAACCAACATGATGAGTCAGTGAACTATGTCAGCAACTTTGACAGTCAGAGGAATAATACATATTCCAATACCTACAATCCAGGGTGGAGGAATCATCCCAATTTCGCATGGAGCAATAATATAGGGAAAAGAAACAATCCACCACCATGATTCCAGCAACAAAACAAAGGCCATGTGTATGAGAATAAGCCAGGAATAGAAGAAGTGTTGGTCCACTTGAAAAGCTAGAAGAACAAATGACGCTCAAGCAGCGAAATATGATGCTATATTTGAAGCCCAATCAATATTGAATGAAAGCCTAACGGCTTCTATAAAGGCACTGGAAAATCAAATAGTACAACTGGCCAATGCTCAGAGTTACAGACCACAAGGTACCCTTCCTAGCAACACAGAACCAAATCCAAGGAACATGGGGAAGAAGCAATGTCATGCCATCACTCAGAAAAGCGGTACTGAAATCAACAAAGATGTTGGAGTCAAGGTAACTATTGAGGAAGTTCCAAAAGAAAGCAGCGAAATAGAGCCACATATGGAGGAAAGAGAAGAAAAAGAAAATGATCGAGAAAGATTCACTCCACCGCCACTTATTCCATAGTGTCTCCAGAAAAATAATCTGGACAAGCAGTTTTCTCGATTTCTGGTGATCTTCAAAAAGCTGCATATCACCATTCCATTTACAGAAGCGCTGGAACAAATACACAGTTATGTCAAATTCATGAAAGATATTCTTTCACGAAAGAGAATATTGGGAGATTCTGAGACAATATCATTGACAGAAGAATGCAGCGCCATCATTCAGAGGAAGCTTCCCCTAAAGTTGAAAGATCCTGGCAGTTTCACCATCCCTTGCACCATAGGAGAACATAACTTCGGTAAGGCTTTTATGTAATATAGGTACTAGTGTTAACTTGATGTCTTTTTCTATTTACATAAAACATCAAATTGGAGAAGCAATACCCATCTCAGTCTCTCTGTAAGTTGCTAATAGATCACTCATGTTTCCGAGAGGTGTAGTTGAAGATGTGCTGGATAAAGTTGACAAATGCATTCTCCCAGCAGACTTTATTATCCTTGACATGGAGGAAGACGAAGATGTGCCCATTATCCTCGGGACCCATTCTTGGCTACAGGTCAAACTATTATTGATGTACAAAAATGAGAACTAACCATGAGGGTGTTGGACAATTATGACCCATAACATCAATATTTGTACATAACATGGTGTTGTTGTACAAATTAACTATGTGACAAAGGAAATTGCTCTTTTATCATTTGTAATTAAATTACCAAGATATATAAATGATAAAAGGTCATTATGATTAGTTCCGGATTGAGATGATATGAGACAGTATCAATCCACGAAGGTTTAATCATTAAAACATCCCTAGTCGTAGTATTATCGAGATTGGACATCGATTATGCGGAATAGACTAGTATTACACTTGTGCGAGTTGTGGGAGCATAACGGCATAGTTCTCATATATTTGGGTATTGGATACTCATGCAAGTGTAATAGGATGTTGTGTTTACCGATGGTACGGAAACAGCTTCGCTCTGGATAGACCCATCGGAATTCCATTAGTAGTATGACTATGTGTCTATGGAAGTCCGAATCAGGGTAGGTGTATTTGGTCTTAACCCGCTAATACTTGCGACAATCAATATACTTTGGTTTTGGTCTTCCAGGGCTTTAACCGGTTCTGTGTACGCCTCTTCTGGGTATATTGAGAATCGTAGTGTATTGGGTGTGATGTCGAGACAGAAGTATCACTCCAGTCATAGTGGAGATGATGGTCACGTAGGATACGGAACTGGTGCTCTTATGTACTGCAGTCATCGGAGAATATGACAAGGTCATGATTATCCGATTATAGAGACTAGTTAACAGAGATCCGACATGTGCTTCGTACGGGGCAGACACAATTCCAACCCTAGGCCTAGCACGTGACATCTGATACTGGATCGCAATACGTAATACTACGTATACTACTCCTGATATAGATTACATATTCCTTAAGAATATTTCTGGAGAATTGGGTTGGCATGGTGCTTTGCTAGAAGCCACCATGTCTTGTAAATCGATAAAACCATAGTACTAGGTACGTACGTGTTCGGATAGTCCGACGACCGGATTTACTGCCAACATATCTGGGAATCTCATGGGTCGCTTCCCGAAGATTCACTGATGACGTATGACTCACACATTATTAATCTGGGATTAATTATAAGAGGGAGAGAAAATTAATCTGGGATTAATTACGGAGATATTTTATCTGGGATAAAATATTATTTAAAAGAGAGAAAATGATTAATTTCGAATTAATCGATAAAATAATATATTCGATATATTATACGAAATTAGATTTCGACGCGGAATTAAAATTAGATTTTAATTCGGGCGAACGAGTTAATTTAGAACTAATTCGCTAGCGACGTGAATAGTAATTTTGCTAGGCATAATTATTTAATTAAATTTGATTTAATTACGTCGCAACAGAAAATTCGTTAATTCGGAATTAGCGAACTCGAGCCCGGGAGTGTTTGCGGGCCCACTCGCATTTCGAATTCAAGTGTTGCCCACAAGTCACATTAAGTGTCACATCATTAGTCATTTCAAGTGATGGATGTCTTGTCACTTTGAGTGATGTGATGTTAGTCACTTGTGATTGATGGGGGTGGTTGGAAGGCTTAAATGCCTTGTACATTTTTTGGAAAACGAATATAGGTATTTGATTTTTGAAATCAAACCAACCAAAAACAACACTTCTCTTCTCTTCCTCTTCTTCCACATTCGGCCAAGGGAGCCAATTTCTCTCCTTCTCCAATTTTTGAAATTGCCGAGAATAAGAACAAGTAAATGGAAGATTTGTGGCAAATTTTTCAAGATGCTAGCACATCCAAGGGGACTTACAAAGGTGATAGGGAAACCCATTCATGAGCATGGAATCCACACCCAAGCTTGGAGCTTGACCGAAACTTGGAGAGCACAAAAAGGGAGCCATGGCCGAGAGCTTCAAGGATGGAGCAAAGAAATTTTTTGTTGTTCCTCGCATCGCAAAATCCGATCAAAGTGAGTATTCCGCAACTTTACTTTGATGTATTCACATATTTAAATGCTTAAATTGATCTTGGTTCGACACGAAGTTCACCCAACAATGGTATCAGAGCCATGATTTAAGCATGAAATTGGAATTAGGGTAAATTGATTTGAGCATGTTTGGATGAAATTGATTGTTTGAGTTTGCTTGAATGATGATAACATAGTGTTATGCATGGTCAATTTGATGAAAATTGAATTGGATCAAATTTTCCCTAATTAGTAGGCTTGGCCGAAAGTTGCTATTGCCCTAATGTCATGGTAATTTTGTTTTTGAATCATTGGATGAGTTTGAAAGACTTGAGAAATATTGATTTAGGATTCAATTGGATTGAAATCGAAATCGAACAAAAAACCCCTAATTGCCGTGATTAAAAGCATGGAAAATGACTTGATTTTTTTTATTCAATTGTGTTGGACATGTGTTGATGATAATAAGCATGATTAATTATATAAATTGGTATTTTGGAAATGTTAATTTGGTTAATTAATCATGGCTATACACTTTGAATTAATTAAATTGTGATATTGGAATGTTGTGATTTAATTAATTGGGCTATTTTGGAAATGGGCTTGTAAAGTTGTATTTGGGCTTAATGGGCTTGGTTGGGCCAAGTTTGGTTTAGGTTAATTGGTTGGATCCAATTGGGCCCAAAACCATAACCATAAAGTCCAAATATAATTAAATGGACCTTTAATTTTAATTGGGCCTAATTGGCCTAAATTGGTTTCTTGGCAAATTAGGGCGATTCCTTAAATGGGCTTTTGTAGTTGGGTTTGACTAATATTGACCAAAGTCCATGCCTTAAGAAATTAATTGAAAGCCCATTGGACTTTAATTAAATTGACATTGGATGTTAATTGGGCTTTGAGACCTGAAAAGATTAGATTTAGAATCTAAGTCGCCAAAGGCACATCAATAAAGTGTAAATTATTTAATTTGGAATTAAATATAGAATTAGTATTAAATACAAATTAAATTGGATTTAATGTTGTAGTTTAATATAATTCGAGAATTCGTACTTTGAGTACTTGTTCTTAAAACGAGTCGGACTCGTGCAAAATCAAATCGTTGTTTGAACATTGGATGGTCATTAATTTCAGATTGATTAATTGGATTAGATTGATTGATAACATGATTTGTGTGAATACATTGATGCGATGTATGAATAATGCATATCAGATGGATATTAGATGGGTGAGGGCAATTTTGGAAATTGTTGTAATAAATTTAGAATTTATTAAATTGGACCTGCGTGTCCAGCCTATTACCTATTGACTCTTTGTATTTCTCTTCTCACCTATTCCCCTCAATGTAAATGAGGTTTCTTTAGAAGTGTTTTGTAATTGGGTAGATTTAAGATTTGTACTAGCGGGAGAGAGGAAATGGAGAGATTTGTTATAGGAACAATGTGTTTTAAATATCCATCCGCATATCATTATTAAATTTATTTATGCGCCTTATTTTATTTTTAGAATGCATGTTTAAGGGTGTATGATGAGACCTTAACAGAGATAATTAATTGGTTACCAATTACGCGAAAAACCCTCAAAATATATTAAGCGTTTTTCCTTCCATTGAATGATTCATTCTCAAGATCCAAGATTGGCACTGGTTTGTTGGCCAAAGTCAAGGCCTTTGTCCATCGCGGATGTGTTTGAATCATGAAGGCTTTGTTCCATATCTCATGTCTTGTCCAAGTTGTGATTTGTTGGCCAAAGTCAAGATCACTTCTTGTCCATCGACATCGATTACGAAGCTTTCCAAGGTCAATGGGTCCCGCTTAACTGGAATCATTAAGTTTGTTGTGCCAAAGCCAAGGCTTAGTTGATTCAGGGGAAAAAAAAGTTAGGAAAATATATTGGATATATTGGTATATATTTTATATTTGTTTCGGACTTGGATATCCACCTACTGGATCTATGAATTGGATGAGATCCAACTGATCTTAGGGATCTACCTAGTTAAATATCATACAGCTTGTTGGCCAAAGTCAAGGTTGTGTGTTATTTAACGGGATCCTAGCGTACTAGGAAACAAGGTTTCCAGAGTACTCAACAGACGGTTAGAGGCTCGGCGAAAAATAGTGGGAGGCAAGTATTAAATTTGCAATTTCGTTTAGATACTTACCAATACGCGCTCATTTCATTTTTTCGTCACTACTCGAATAAATATTAGTTGGACTAATATCTTTGTTTTAAATTAAACAGTTGGACTGTATTCAAACTACTTCAATTTATAGTTGATTATATAATTGGATTATAGTAATCAATATATTTGAATTTAAATAATTAAATTATAGTTGATTATATAGTTAGACTATAGTAATCATTATATTAAATAGTAATTGAAATCGTTGATTGGATAATTGGACTATAGCAATCAAGATAACTGAAAGATTAGCGTTTAAAACATAAACCTGGGTAAAAATGTCTTTAAACGGATTTAATTTTCAGATTGGGGATAAAACCTCAGGATAGTCCTGGGAACTGAGAAGTTACTCTATTTGATAGAGCAATCTCTTTGGCCTAAGCCCAGAGTTGAGCAAATAGTAGAACATGATCTTTGGAAGATTCATGTGATGATAACTTTAGTGTTCAATCCATTATGCTTAATGCAATGACACTTTAATTCCATCGTCAGACTTAAGGATTAGATCCTTGTACCTTGATGATGAAATTAAAGATCTTAATAGATCTACTTTTAGATCTTAGAAGTACAAATTGTAAAAAAAGCTCTTAGCTTGTGTATGTCAGAGGGTACATCTGTCGAGCACTAGGTGTCGCAGATGATTGCTGACATCAATCAGCTAGGTTAGCTGGGCATTACCTACGTGCCCGAGACTACCAAAGATTTGATCTTATAGTCTCTACCCGAAAGCTGGGGCAGGTTCATTATGAACCAATAGTAAACTTTTGGAGAGTTATGGCTATGCTCTAGGAGGCAGAGCCAGAGCTTCTAAAATGGGCAAAGTAAAATCATCACAAGTCTTCTAGGAAGACAAATGACATATCCCAGATGTCTGCCTAAACTGTGGCAAACGGGGTCACTGGAAGCGTGAATGTCGTATGGACAAGGCAGACGTGAAGGAAGTGAAGGCGGGGCAAGGCTCTGGCTTCAAGTATGTTTGTCATAAACATGTTCGCTATTAGTTTCAAAATTGGATTTTGATACTAGATGTGGTATATAATATATGTACTGATGTGCATAATATGCAAATAAGTAGGATACTGACTTCAGTTGAGATTTACCTGCTCGGAAACGGGACGAGAGTTGCTGTTTTAACCGTAGAATCCTAAGTTTAGGAACTACCCTTTCGGTGTGTACTTAAATTAGGAAACTGTTAAAATGTAACTAGTTTGACTAGAAATATTATCTCTATATCAGAGTATAACTCGTTTCGGGTATACCTTTATATTCTAGAACACTAAAGTGTTTTATTTTATAAATGTGATATTGAGATAAACACATTAGATGTGAATAACAATATTTATATTTGAATATAAATGAATCTCAAACATATAACATGACAAACAATAGCTCAAACTGAATTAATCAGATGAGACTTATTTGTGGCATTGTTGTCTGGGACACATTAAACAAGACTCGTATATCCACACTTTTGAAGAGTGGATACTAGGACGGATTTGATCCTATTCAAATGATGTCTACGAATCTAGTTTATGAGTCAAAGTGCCTAAAACACATTTTACTTGGTAAAAGTACAAGTGCCCGATCTGTTAACCCTCGTTCATAGTGACGTAAGTGGGCCCATATCTAGCTAGGCTAGAGGTGGATAGAAATACTTTGTAACCTTTACGGATGTGGCATCGCATTATGGTTATGTGTTTCTTGTGAAACACGAATCGGAAACTTTTGATAATTCAAAGAGTTTCGACACGAAGTAGACAAACAGATCGGCTAAAGTATTAAAACATCACGATTGGTTTGTGATGGAAAATACTTAAGCAATAAGTTTCTCAATAATTTGAAAGAGTATAGTATTCTTTCAATGTGGACTCCTTCCGAACACCTCAATTTGACGGTGTGTCCGAACAGAGAAACCGAATTTTGTTGGACATGATAAGGTTAATCATGAGTCGCTATGGGCTACCATTTTCCTTCAAGGGATACGCATTAAATAGTGCAACACTTATTTTGAATAAGGTTCCATAAAAATCTGTTTGACATATTTCATATTAGATATGAACAGGAAATAAACCGGGTTTTCTTATTCCTGAAGATTTGGGTATGCTGGGCATATGTTTGGATGATACCAAACTAGAACCCAAATCGGATAAGTGCCTAATTTGTAGGTTATCCTAGGATAACCAAGGTATAGTACTTATACAACTCACAATATAACTATTTAATTGTTGCTCTCCATGCGGTTTTCCTAAGAGGAATACCTATATGCAGTGATAAGTGGGAGGAAAGTAAAACTCGATGAAAATCGAAGTAATACTGTTCCAGGCACCGAGTCCTTAATAGAACACAAATAGTTCATCAGGGATGAAACTATACCAATAATCTTCGAATACACAAGAACCGTGCAAGTCGGAGAGAGTCAGAAAACAACCTGGGAAGTATGGGTTTCTAATCTCACCTCATAAAGATGTCAATCTTATTGAGGAACACGAACCAACTACGTATGAAGAAGTGATACAAGGTATCGACTCCCTGTTATGGCAAAGTGCCATGATGTCCGAAATGGATTCCATGTATAACAACTAAGTTTGGACACTAGTTGTTGTATCGGAAGGCATTGTGCCTATTGTTACTATATGAGTTTTCAAGGAAGACATACATGGATGGCAACATCCAACGTACTAAGCTAGCCTTGTAGCGAAAGGGTATCGTTATCAACATTGTGTCGATTACGACGAAACATTTTAATCGTTGCCATGGTTAAATCCTTTTGGATAATGCTTGCTGATGCTGCATGTTTCATTCATGAAATATGGCAGCTTAACGTCAAAATCACTTTCCTTAACGGAAACCTTTTGGAGGATGTTTATAACATCCTGACGGTTTTGTCGTACCAAAACATGCAAACAAGGTTTGCAGGTTAATCGATACATGTAAGGATTGGAGCAAGCATTGAGTTCTTGGAACTATAGTTTTGATGTAATCATAATGGTATATGATTTAATTCAAAACGAAATTATTCTTGTGTATATAATGAGGTTAGTGGGAGCGCACAGACTGTGATGTCCTACAAAATGATGACATATCATTTCTTAAAAATGATATTCCTATAATAAAATCGATAAAATCTTGGCTTTTATGGAAATTCTCTGTAGAATTCTTGGGAGAGACAACCTTTATTCTAGGAATAAAGATCTACTGTGATATATCTAAAGGTTGTTGGAACTCTCCGAGAACTCGTACATTGAAATAAATGTACGTGACCTGGTGTCTCATATGCTTTGAGCATATGGAATCACAATCAGGCCAATCCAAGTGATAGTCACTGAATTGATGTTAAGAACATCCTTTAGTATCTTAGATGAACTAAGGATGCTTTCTTTAGCTATGGAGAATGAGAACTTGAAGTGACTGGGTTCACTGTTGCAAGTTTCCTAACGATAAAAATGACTATAAATCGTAATAACGGTACTATATAGTTTGAATAACGGAACAGTGAGCTGGAAATCTTCCAAGCAAGATATTGTTACTGAATAAACAACAAAAGCGGAATATTGCTGCAGCTGAGGCAGCAATAGAAGCCATTTGGGTCTATAATATCCTAATCAGATTAGTGTAGTTCTGTTAGCAGCTGAGCTAGGCTACAGCACAGGCTAAAAATTAATGGTCTCATCAACAATCCAAGTATGTACTTCAACTATTCATCTGATTCGTTCGGATCATACATCGTGGTGATGTGATGATCGAATAAATTGCATCAGATGATAACCATGCAAATCCGCTGACAAAAGAAGTTTCTCAGCAGAAGTTTGAGCGACCCGTACATAGTTCAAGTGTAAGACACTTGAGTGATTGGCTATAGGCCAAGTGGGAGATTGTTGTACAATTATGACTCATAGCATCACTATTTGTACATAACATGGTGTTTTGTACAAATTAACTATGAGACAAAGGAAATGCTCTTCTATCATTTGTAATTAGATACCAGATATATAAATGATAAAAGGTCCTTATGATAGTTCCGGATTGAGATGATATGAGACAGTATTAATCCATGAAGGTTTTATCATAAACAATCCCAGTCGTAGTATTATCGGATTGGACATCGATAATGCAGAATAGACTAGTATTACCTTGTGCGCGTTGTTGGGATCATACCAAGCATATTCTCATATATTTGGGTAGTGTGATACTCATCGCAAGTGTAATGTAGGTTGTGTTTACCGATGGTACGGAAAACCGCTTTCGCTCTGGAAGACCCATCAGATTCCATTGGTAGTATGAGACTATGTGTCTATGGAGTCCGATTGTTGGTTTCTATAATTAGTCCCAAAGAAAGATTAAGCCATAGAAATACAACAATAACATACATGCAAAGCTAGAAAATGGCGGAATCATACTTACTAAGCTTTGTGACGAAAATGGTGAAGACAATCCTTGAGTCTTCAAGGTGGAAGTTTCGGCCAAGCAAGAAGATGGAGAGAAGCTTCGAATCTTCAAGTGTTCCAAGCTCCAAGGTTGTTTCCCTATCACCTCTTTTGATCCTTGCTTGTGCTAGCAAAATGGAGAATGAAAAACAATTTTCTGCCTTTGGTTTGGAGCTCACGGCGTGAGCAAGGAAGAAGAAGAGGAGTCTTAGACTTTTCTTTTCTTTTTCCCTTTTGTTACCAAAACCGTGAGAGAGAGGAAATGAAAAGCAATTAAAAATAATGATATCAAAAGAAATACCAAATCAATTTTTTAATCAAAAACCGTGAAAGGTTTTTCCCTCCAAAATGAACCCATCATTTGCCATCATTACCACACATTTGAGAATAGAGACATGTATCATCCCTTAAAGGTGACTAGATACATCCATCATCTATTCGTATCAAGTAATGAGATATCGCGATGCGATTTGCGGATACCACTCGATTCAAAATACGAATGTGTCCGCAAACACTTTCGGGCTCGGTTTCGCTAATTCCGAATTAACGAATTTCCGTCGCGACGTGAATTAAATAATTACGCCTTGCGAATTACTATTCAGTTCGCTAATGAATTAATTCTAAATTAATTCGTTTGCCCGAATTAAAATCCGATTTTAATTCCGCGTCGAAATCTAATTTCGTTTAATAATATATCGAATATATTATTTTATCGATTAATTCCAAATTAATCGATCTCTCTCTCTCTCCTAATAAGGCATTTTATCCAAGATAAAGTTTCTCCGTATTATAATCCAAGATTAATAAAGTTCGAATCAAACATCATAGGTGAATCTTCAGGAAGCGACCCAAGAGATCTCCGGATATGTTGGCAGTAAATACGGTCGTTGGATAATCCAAACACGTACGTACCTCGTACTACGTTTTTACCGATTTACAAGACAAGGTTGGCTTCTAGCAAAGCGCCATGCCTACCCAATTCTCCAGAAATATTCTTACTGGAATATTAGATCTATATCAAGCGTAGTATACCGTAGTATCGCGTACATCGATCCAGTATCGAACGATCACATGTTAGGCCTGGGGCTGGAAGTGTGTCTGCCCCGTACGAAACATATATCGGACATCAAACAACTAGTCTCTTTAAATCGGACAATCCTGACCTAGTCATATTGTCCCGACGGTTGCAACCTTTTATAGAGTACTAGTTCTGTGTCCTGCGCGATCATCAACTCCATATGTCTGAAGTGATACTTCCATCTTGACATCACACCCAGTACACTACGATTCCTGATAAACCCAGAAGTGGTGAACACAGAACCGGTTAAAGTCCCCAACCACCAAAACCAAAGTTTACCGATTGTCGCAAGTACTAGCGATGCAAGTCTCAGGTTAAGACCATATACACCTACCCTGATGCGGCCTCCCATAGACACGCAGACATACTACCAATGGGATTCCGCGGGGTCTATCCAGAGCGAAGCTGTTTTCCGTACCATCGGTAAAACACAACCTCCTATCGCACTTGCATAAGTATCCAATACTTAAATATATGAGAACTATGCCGTTGTGCCCTCACAACATGCACAAATGCAATACTAGTCTATTCCGCATTATCGATGTCCGATCTCGATAATACTCCGACTAGGGATATTTAATGATTAAACCTTTTATATTGATACTGTCTCATATCATCTCAATACGGAACTAATCATATGGACTTTTGCCATTAATATATCAAAGTAAATAATTTTACAAAACGGCAAAAGGCAATTTCATTATCACATAGTTAATTTTGTACAATAATACAATATCATTTACAAAACAGTGACGCTATGGGTCATAATGTCTAACAATCTCCCACTTGGCCTATAGCCAGTCACTCAAGCATCTAATACCTGAACTATTGATATGTCGTTCAAAACACTTGCGGATAAACAGCCTTCGTCAGCGGATCTGCAATGTTGTTATCTGATGCGACCTTCTCGATCTTTACATCGCCACGATGTATAATTTCCCGAATCAGATGGTAACGCCGAAGAACATGCTTGGATCGTTGATGAGACCTTGGTTCCTTAGCTTGTGCTATAGCCCCGTTATTGTCACAATACAATGGAACGGGCTCAGCTGCTAATGGAACTACTCCTAATCCAATTAGGAACTTTCGGATCCAAACTGCCTCCTTTGCTGCTTCCGACGCAGCAATGTACTCCGCTTCAGTTGTTGAATCGGCAACAGTATCTTGCTTGGAAGATTTCCAGCTCACCGCCCCGTTATTCAAACAAAAATGTACCCGGATTGCGACTTGAAGTCGTCCTTGTCGGTTTGGAAACTTGCATCGGCATACCCAGATACCACAAGTTCTCCTTCTCCGTAAATTAAGAAAGCATCCTTAGTTCGTCTAAGATACTTAAGGATATTCTTAACTGCCATCCAGTGACCTTCACCTGGATCGGCCTGATAGCGACTGCACATGCTCAAAGCATATGACACATCAGGTCGTGTACATATCATGGCATACATGATCGATCCGACTGCCGAGGCGAACGGTATCCGACTCATGTTATCTCTCTCTTCTTGTGTCTTAGGACACATGTTCTTAGATAGAGATATACCACGTAACATTGGCATCAATCCCTTCTTGGATTGATCCATGCTGAATCGCTTCAACACTTTGTCAATATATGTACTCTGGGAGAGTCCAAGCAGCTTTCTAGATCTATCCCGGTAGATCTTTATTCCCAGAATAAAGGCTGCTTCTCCCAGATCTTTCATGGAGAATTTTAATGAAAGCCAAGCTTTCACCGACGTTAGCATGGGAATGTCATTGCCTATAAGCAATACATCGTCGACATAAAGGACAATAAAAGTCAGTGCTCTCCCACTAACCTTCTTGTATACACAAGGGTCATCTTCGTTTCGCACGAAATTATATTCTTTTATGATTTCATCAAAACGCTGATTCCATGATCGTGATGCTTGCTTCAATCCATAAATGGATCGATTTAACTTACAAACCTTGTTTGCAAGTCTAGGTACGACAAAACCGTCAGGCTGTTGCATATAAACATCCTCCAAAAGGTTTCCGTTAAGGAAAGCGGTTTTAACGTCCATCTGCCATATCTCGTAATCGAAATATGCAGCTATTGCAAGCATTATCCGAATGGATTTAATCATGGCAACGGGTGAGAAAGTTTCGTCATAATCAATACCATATTGTTGACGATACCCCTTTGCTACAAGCCTAGCTTTGTACGTTTGTACGTTGCCATCCATGTCGGTCTTCTTCTTGAAGATCCATCTGCATCCAATAGGCTTTACACGCCTTCTGGTGCATCAACCAGTGTCCAAACTTGGTTGGCATACATGGAATCCATCTCGGACTTCATGGCATCTTGCCATAAAGCGGAATCAATATCCTGTATTGCTTCCTCATACGTAGACGGTTCATTATCCTCAATAAGATTAATATCCACATGAGGCGAGATCAGGTACCCATACCTCTCAGGTACTGTCCTGACTCTCTCCGACCTACGCGGTCCTTGTGTATATGAAGATTGTGGTACAGACTCATCCTGGATGGTCTGTTCATGTTCCGTCGTTGATTCATTGCCAGGAACAGTATCACTAGATTTTCATCAAGTTCTACTTTCCTCCCCCTTACCACTGCATCTAGGAATTCCTTTTCAAGGAAAAATGCATGTAGAGCAACAAATACTTTGTTCTCTTGTGGGTGATAGAAGTAATATCCTTTGGTTTCCTTAGGATATCCCACGAAAAGGCATTTATCTGATTTGGGTTCTAGTTTGGTACCTTCCAAACGTTTAACATATGCCCAGCATCCCCAAATCTTCAGGAAAGAGAAACCTGGTTTCCTTCCTGTCCATATCTCATATGGAGTCTGTTCAACAGACTTTGACGGAACCTTATTCAAAATAAGTACTGCACTGTTTAAAGCGTATCCCCAGAAGGATATAGGTAGCTCAGTGCGACTCATCATCGACCTTACCATGTCTAACAAGGTACGGTTTCTCCGTTCAGACACACACGTTTAATTGCGGTGTTCCAGGAGGAGTCCACTGTGAAAGAATACCATTTTCTTTCAAGTAATCTTGAAACTCATAACTTAAGTATTCGCCACCACGGTCCGACCGCAATGTTTTAATACTCTTGCCTGTTTGTTTTTCTACTTCGTGTCGAAACTCTTTGAATTTTTCAAAAGTTTCCGACTTGTGTCTCATTAGATACACATAACCATAACGAGATGCATCATCCGTAAAGGTTACGAAGTAATGATATCCACCTCTAGCCTGGCTAGACATGGGCCCACATACGTCACTATGAACGAGGGCTAACAGTTCTGTGGCACGTTCACCTTTACCACTAAAAGGTGATTTAGGCATTTTGCCTAAAAGACAAGATTCGCAGACATCATATGAATTAAGATCAAATCGTCCAAGTACCCACTCTTCGAAAGTGTGGATATGCGAGTCTTGTTGATGTGTCCTAGACGACAATGCCACATGTAAGCTTCATCTTTTAGATTACTCCTTTTGAGCCTTTTGTTTGTTATTTTATGTTTAGGAGATTCATTTATATTCAAAATATAAAGGCCATTATTTGCAACAGCAGTGCAAATTTCTGCATCATTTTTATATAAATAACACCCAGTGTTTCTAAATACAAAAGTGTACCCATGCTGGGTTAACAAAGATACAGATATAATATTCCTAGTCAAACTAGGTATATAATAACAGTTCAAAAGTTTAAGCATATGCCCCGAGGGCAATTCCAAAACAAAAGTCCCTACAGCCAAACAGCAACTGGAGTTCCGTTTCCGACTCGTAGGTCAATCTCCCCTGAAGCCAGCATCCTGCTATCCTGCAGATCCTGCAAATCAGTACAAATATGAGCAGCACAACCAGAATCAAAAATCCAATTTTTAAAACTAGAAGTAGTCATATTTATCTCAATAACAAACATACCAGAGGCTAGTGCCTTGCCTGCCTTGATATCCTCCTTGTGTCCCTTCCCCATTCGGCAGTCACGTTTCCAGTGACCCTTCTTGCCGCAGTTGAGGCAGACATCTTGAGACTTGTCCCTTGGCTTCCCAGAAGCTTTTGTCAACTTGCCTTTACCCTTTTTCTTATGTTTCTTCTTCCTCACCCCTCCAGTAGCTTTGAGCCCAGCCTTTGGCCTCTGAGAGGTCGATGCAAAGTGCGCCTCGCGCTTGCCCCCTTTGTGGAGTTCTTTTTCAGACTCTTTCAAGATGGATAACAGTTCTCCAAGAGTGTCATCCGTATCCATCAACTTGTAGTTGATTATGATTTGTTTCCAAGTATCAGGAAGTGACTGTAAGATCATATCTACGGTCAGCTCAGCCTCCAAGACTATTCCCATATTGGCCAACTCATCAATATCGGCGATCATTTGAGCCCCGTGGGCCTCAACTGATGCGCCTTCAGTCATTCGGGCGCGGAAGAGTTTCTTCACCAACTCATATCTCTCCATCCGCTTATTGGAGCGGTGGAGATCTCGCAGTCTAGCCATCATATTATAAGGATCCAAGTCCCTATTTTGGCGACGAAAGTGCTGAGTCATCGAAGCTAACATAATAGCCTGAGCTGTGTCACAATCACTGCTGTGAGTTTTCCATAACTCCAGCTCAAGTGGATCAGTGGGCTTAGGCGGGAGAGGTGTTTGTATAGTGTACAGCATCCTCTCAGCCCCAAGGACTATCCTTAGGTTCATTTCCCAATCAGCGAAGTTTGTGCCCTTAAAGACATTGTCACCCATGATGATGTCTCGGACACTTACCTTGCTTGCCATCTCAACTACGATAGTCCAACTATCTAGTTAACGATAAAATGGGTACAGTCAAACTGTTACAAAAATAACAATGAATTAGTCCAACTAATTTTAATTAATTAAACAAAATAATTTTTGAAAGACGCGTAAGGCTAAGTATCTGAATGAAATTGCAAATTCAATACTAGCCTCCCACTATTTTTATCAAGTCTCTAACCCTCTGTTGAGAACTCGGGAAATCCTATTTCCTAGTGGGCTAGGATCCCGTTAAATAACACACAACCTTGACTTTGGCCAACAAGCTGTATGCTATTTAACTAGGTAGATCTCACAGATCAATTGGATCCAATCCAATTCCTAGATCCGGTTAGGTGGACATCCAAGTCCTAACATATTGCGTATGCCAATGTATCTAATACATTTTCTAACCATATCCTCCGAATCATCTAGGCCTTGGCTTTGGCACAACAAACCTAATGATTCCAGTTAAGCGGGACCCATTGACAAGGATAGTTTCGTAATCAATGTCGTTGGACAAGAAGTGATCTTGACTTTGGCCAACAAATCACAACTTGGACAAGACACCGATGTGGAACAAAACTCTCATGATTCAAGTACATCCTAATTGACAAGGTCTTGACTTTGGCCAACAAACCAATGCCAATTGGATCTTGAACAAGAATCATTCAATGGAAGGATAATCGCTTAATATAGATTGAGGGATTTTTGCGTAATTGGCAACCAATTTATTATCTTTGTTAGGTCTCATCATCATACACCCTTAAGCATGCTTCTAAAACATCATAAAGTGCATAAAATAAATTAATAGTGATATACGGATGGATATATAAAACAATTTGTTCCTAGAACAAATCACTCCCTTTCCACTCCCCGCTAGCAATATTCTACTTCTACCCAATTACATAATACAATAAGAGAAACCTCATATACATTGAGGGGAATTAGGTGAGAAGAGAATACAAAGAGATAAAAGAGATAAGGCTGGACACGCAGGTCCAATTTATAAATTCTAAATTTACAATAATTTCTAAAATTACCCTTTCCCTTCTAATATCCATCCGCTATACACTATTCATTCATCACATACATGTATATTCATTCAAGACATGCTATACAACCAATCTAATCCAATTAATTAGTCTTTGTTTAAGTGATCATCCAATGTTCAATCAACGGTTTGATTTTGCGCGAGTCCAACTCGTTTGAGAATAAGTACATAAGGTACGAATTCATGAATTATATCGAACTACCCGTTAAATCCAATTTAAGTCGCATTCAATATTAATTCAATTTATTTAATTCCAAATTAAATGTTACACTTTTAATGTGCTTTTAAAGATTAGATTCTAAATCTTATCAATTGGGTCTCCAAGCCCAACTAACATCCAATGTGTGTTTAATTAAAGTCCGATGGGCTTTCAATTGATTTATAAAGGCTTGGGCTTTGGTCAATGTGGGTCAAACCCAATTACCAAGCCCAAATAAGGAATCACCCTTAAGTGCCATAAAATCAATTTCAAGCCCATAAGGCCCAATTAAACATAAAAGTCCATTAATTAAATTTTAATATTCCAAATTTTAAAATTCAATTATTAAAGTGTAATTGCATGATTAATTCATTAAACCAAATATTTCAAAAACACCAATTTAATTCATTAATCATCAATTGTTCAAAACACTTGTCTAACATTTATTTGAACAAAAATCAAGTCCTTTAACATGTCATGTTGTATTCGGCCAAGAGAGATTTTGCGGTTCGATTTGTTTTTCAATCCAATTGAATCACTAATCTATATCCATATTGATTTTAAGTCATCTAATGAACTTGAAAGCAAAATTCAATTAAGTGAAAAGACCTCCATTTTCGGTCAAGCATCAATTTTAGGGAAAAAATCATCCAATGCATTTTTTTCTCAAAATTGATCATGTATTACATCAATATCATACATTTAATCATGCTTGAGTTATCTAATAAACTTGTGCATGAAAAATTCCAAATCAATAAAATGACCTACACATTCGGCCAAGGCACAATTTTGGGGAAAAATATCCAATACAATTTTCTCAAAATTGATCATGTTATATCATATAACATACATATAAGCATACTTTAGCATCCAATTCCACAAAACATGCTTCAATCAATTTTCCCAAATTAACCCTAATGTATTTCATGCTTAAACATGGCTCAATGATACCATTGTTGGTTTCTATAATTAGTCCCAAAGAAAATTAAGCCATAGAAATACAACAAGTAACATACATGCAAAGCTTGAAATATGGCGGAATCATACTTACTAAGCTTTGTGACGAAAATGGTGAAGACAATCCTTGAGTCTTCAAGGTGGAAGTTTCGGCCAAGCAAGAAGATGGAGAGAAGCTTCAAATCTTCAAGTGTTCCAAGCTCCAAGTTGTTTCCCTATCACCTCTTTTGATCCTTGCTTGTGCTAGCAAAATGGAGAATGAAAAACAATTTTCTGCCTTTGGTTGGAAGCTCACGGCGTGAGCAAAGGAAGAAGAAGAGGAGTGTTAGCACTTTTCTTTTCTTTTCCCCTTTGTTACCAAAACGTGAGAGAGAGGAAATGAAAAGCAATTAAAAATAATGATATCAAATACCAAAATCATTTTTTTTAATCAAAAACCGTGAAGGTTTTTCCTCCAAAATGAAACCCATCATTTGCCATCATTACCACATTTTGAGAATAGAGACAATGTATCATCCCTTAAAGGTGACTAGATACATCCATCATCTATTCGTATCAAGTAATGAGATATCGCGATGCGATTTGCGGATACCACTCGATTCAAAATACGAATGTGTCCGCAAACACTTTCGGGCTCGGTTTCGCTAATTCCGAATTAACGAATTTCCGTCGCGACGTGAATTAAATAATTACGCCTTGCGAATTACTATTCAGTTCGCTAATGAATTAATTCTAAATTAATTCGTTTGCCCGAATTAAAATCCGATTTTAATTCCGCGTCGAAATCTAATTTCGTTTAATAATATATCGAATATATTATTTTATCGATTAATCCCAATTAATCGATCTCTCTCTCTCTCCTAATAAGGCATTTTATCCAAGATAAAGTTTCTCCCGTTATTAATCCAAGATTAATAAAGTTCGAATCAAACATCATAGGTGAATCTTCAGGAAGCGACCCAAGAGATCTCCGGATATGTTGGCAGTAAATACGGTCGTTGGATAATCCAAACACGTACGTACCATCGTACTACGTTTTTACCGATTTACAAGACAAGGTTGGCTTCTAGCAAAGCGCCATGCCTACCCAATTCTCCAGAAATATTCTTACTGGAATATTAGATCTATATCAAGCGTAGTATACCGTAGTATCGCGTACATCGATCCAGTATCGACGATCACATGTTAGGCCTGGGGCTGGAAGTGTGTCTGCCCCGTACGAAACATATATCGGACATCAAACAACTAGTCTCTTTAAATCGGACAATCCTGACCTAGTCATATTGTCCCGACGGTTGCAACCTTTTATAGAGTACTAGTTCTGTGTCCTGCGCGATCATCAACTCCATATGTCTGAAGTGATACTTCCATCTTGACATCACACCCAGTACACTACGATTCCTGATAAACCCAGAAGTGGTGAACACAGAACCGGTTAAAGTCCCCAACCACCAAAACCAAAGTTTACCGATTGTCGCAAGTACTAGCGATGCAAGTCTCAGGTTAAGACCATATACACCTACCCTGATGCGGCCTCCCATAGACACGCAGACATACTACCAATGGGATTCCGCGGGGTCTATCCAGAGCGAAGCTGTTTTCCGTACCATCGGTAAAACACAACCTCCTATCGCACTTGCATAAGTATCCAATACTTAAATATATGAGAACTATGCCGTTGTGCCCTCACAACATGCATAAATGCAATACTAGTCTATTCCGCATTATCGATGTCCGATCTCGATAATACTCCGACTAGGGATATTTAATGATTTAAACCTTTTATATTGATACTGTCTCATATCATCTCAATACGGAACTAATCATACGGACTTTTGCCATTAATATATCAAAGTAAATAATTTTACAAAACGGCAAAAGGCAATTTCATTATCACATAGTTAATTTTGTACAATAATACAATATCATTTACAAAACAGTGACGCTATGGGTCATAATGTCTAACACGAATCAGGGTAGGGTATTTGGTCTAACCTGAGACTTGCACCGCTAATACTCGACAATCAATATACTTTGGTTTGGTCGTCCAGGCTTTAACCGATTCTGTGTACGCCTCTTCTGGGTTATTGAGAATCGTAGTGTTTGGGTGTGATGTCAGCAGAAGTATCACTTCACTCCAGTCATAGTGAGAGATGGTCACGTAGGATACGGAACTGGTGCTCTTGTACAGCAGTAATCGAGTAATATGACAAGGTCATGATTTCCGATTATAGAGACTAGTTACCAGAAGATCCGACATGTGCTTCGTACGGGGCAGACCATTCCAACCCAGGCCTAGCACGTGACATCTGATACTGGATCGCAATACGCAATACTACGTATACTACGCCTGATATAGATTACATTTCTTTAAGAATATTCTGGAAATTGGGTAGGCAAGGTGCTTTGCTAGAAGTAAACCATGTCTTGTAAATCGTTAAAAACGTAGTACTATGTACGTATGTGTTCGGATAGTCCGACAACCGGATTTACTGCCAAAATATTCAGGGATCTCATAGGTCGCTTCCCGAAGATTCACCGATGACGTATGACTCGCACATTATTAATCTAGGATTAATTATAAGAGAGAGAGAAAATTAATCTGGGATTAATTACGGAGATATTTTATCTGAGATAAAATATTATTTAAAAGAGAGAGAACGATTAATTTGGAATTAATCGATAAATATAATATTCGATATATTATACGAAATTAGATTTCGACACGGAATTAAAATTAGATTTTAATTTGGGCGAATGAGTTAATTTAGAATTAATTCGCTAGCGACGTGAATAGTAATTTTGCTAGGCATAATTATTTAATTAAATTTGATTTAATTACGTCGCAACGGAAAATTCATTAATTCGGAATTAGCGAACTCGAGCCCGAGAGTGTTTGCGGGCCCACTCGCATTTCGAATTCAAGTGCCACCCACAAGTCACATCAAGTGTCACATCATTAGTCATTTCAAGTGATGGATGTCTTGTCAGTTTGAGTGATGTGATGTTAGTCACTTGTGATTGATGGGGGTGGTTGGAAGGCTTAAATGCCTTGTACAATTTTTTGGAAAAAGAAAATAGGTATTTGATTTTTGAAATCAAACCAACCAAAAAACAACACTTCTCTTCTCTTCCTCTTCTTCCACATTCGGCCAAGGGAGCCAATTTCTCTCATTCTCCAATTTTTGAAATTGCCGAGAATAAGAACAAGTAAATGGAATATTTGTGGCAAATTTTTCAAGATGCTAGCACATCCAAGGGGTCTTACAAAGGTGATAGGGAAACCCATTCGTGAGCATGGAATCCACACCCAAGCTTGGAGCTTGACCGAAACTTGGAGAGCACAAAAAGGGAGCCATGGCCGAAGCTTCAAGGATGGAGCAAAGAAATTTTTTGTTGTTCCTCGCATCGCAAAAGCCGATCAAAGTGAGTATTCCGCAACTTTAATTTGATGTATTCATATATTTAAATGCTTAAATTGATCTTAGTTCGACACGAAGTTGACCCAACTGAGGGTACATGACCAAGAAGTAAAATTCAATGTTTTCAAAGCCATGGAGTTCCCGAATGATGAAAAGAATGAGAAGTGTTTCAGACTTGATATGATAGATGGTACCGTACAGAACTCAGATGAAAAGCAAAGTTCAATTGACAAACTTAAAGCATGTCATATGCCTGTGGAGCTTGAAGATAAAGTGTGCTACACACTGAACATGTTAAATCTTGAACTTCAAGCAACTGAAGAGAAACGGTTCCACCAACTCAATGAATTGGACAAATTTCACATACAGCCTTTTGAGAGTGCCAAAATGTACAAAGAAAAGGCCAAGAAGAGACATGATGAGAAGTTAGTGCGCATACAACTTGAACTGGGGCAGCGGGTATTATTCAGCAAATCAAGGTTGAAATTTTTCCCTGGGAGGTTAAAATCACGGTGGTCAGGTCTATTCTTAATCACCTAAGTTTTACCAGATAAAGTCATTGAGTTACGTGATCCCAACTCGAATAAAACCTTCAAAGTTAAAAGCAAGCGTGTCAAGCACTACTGGGGAGAATCATTTGAGCGACAAAAAGAAAGTGTCACACTTTCAGATCCAGCTTAACATTCGGTCAGTCATGTCTAGTTGATGACATTAAACTTAGCTCTAGTAGGGAGGCAACCCATGTAATTTGTTATTATATTCAGATTTGGTGTGTTTTATTTTTGTGTGTTTAATGTTTAGGTAGAGTCACATTTCAGGATGGAAGACGTTCTCGCAAATCTTCACAAGTAATTTTCTTCCCTCCCTCAAAACTCTATGATGAAAGTCTATAAAGCTCGAATAGAACAAATGAGACTATTGATAATCAAAGATATTCCTAATGACATTCGTTGGTTAATTGAAGCACGAGTCTGATTGGGAGGTGAGTCCTCTAACTCTTTTATTTTATATCACCCTAATTTAGGAACAAACACCCATGCTAAGAAAAGAATAGCTAAAATAATGGGTGTTTGCTATAAATATGCACGTATGACATGTAATACTCGTTGTCATTCTTTAGGAATGGTGTTTGATAACTGTGATGATAAAATTAAATTCATTAGGGATGGCATGAGTAAGGAGTCTATAGATGACATATCATTGACTCTTGAGAAATACCCATTGGATATGTGTATCATGCGATTCGCATGTTAAATACAAAATTTCGAAAAGAATGGCAACAATTAAGTCTCGGGAATTTGACTTTAAAAGACCATGTTTACCAATTTATAAGAAAATTGGATGGGAAGCTTTTCCCTGACGCATAGATTGTTGGACAATTATGACCAATAGCATCACTATTTGTAAAAGACATTGTGGTTTTTGTACAAATTCACTATGTGACAAAGGAAATTGCTATTTTATCATTTTGTAATTAGATTACTTTGATATATAAATGATAAAAGTCCTTATGATTAGTTCCGGATTAATAAGATATGAGACAGTATTAATCCATGAATGGTTTAATCATTAAATATCCTTAGTCGTAGTATTATTGAGACTGGACATCGATAATATGGAATAGACTAGTATTACACTTGTACGCATTATGGTAGCTTAACGACATAGTTCTCATATATTTAAGTATATGATACTTATGCAATTGTGATAGGAGGTTCTGTTAGCCGTTGGACCTGGAACAGCTTCGCTCTGGACAGACCCATCGGAATCCCATTGGTAGTATGACTATGTGTCTATGGGAATCCGCATCAGGGTAGGTGTATGTGGTCTTAACCTAAGACTTGCATCGCTAATACTTGCAACAATCGGTATGCTTTGGTTTTGGTCGTCCGGAGCTTTAACAGGTTTTGGGTACGCCTCTTCTAAGTTTACTGAGAATCGTAGTGTATTGGATGTGATGTCAAGATGGAAGTATCACTTCAGTCATATGGAGAAGATGATCACGCAAAAATACAGAACTAGTACTCTCATATGCTGCAGCTATCGGGATAGTATGACTAGGTCATAATTATCCAATTAAAGAGACTAGTTGCTAGTGATCCAATATATGCTTCGTACGGGGAAGACACAATTCCAGCCCCAGGCCTAGCATGTGACATCCGATACTGGATCGTAATATGCAATACCTAGTATACTACGCCTGTTAAAGATTATGTATTCCTTAAGAGAATATTTCTGGAGAATTGGGTAGGCACGGTGTTTTGCTATAAGCTAACCATGTCTTATAAATCGGTAAGAACGTGGTATTAGGTACGCATGTATTCGGATAGTTCGATGACCGTATTTACTGCCAACATATCCAGGGATCTCATGGGTCGCTTCCCAAAGATTCACCGATGACATTTGACTTGAACAGAATTAATCTAAGATTAATTATGAGAGAGAGAAAATTAATCTAGGATTAATTACGGTAAGAATTTATCTGGGATACAATTCGAATAAAAGAGAGAACGCGATTAATTTGGAATTAATTGATTAAATAATATATTGGATATATTAATTGAAATCAGATTTCAATACGGAGTTAAAATTGGATTTTAATTCGGGCGAACGAATTAATTTGGAATTAATTCGTAAGCGACAATCGTAATAATTTTGCGAGGCATAATTATTTAATTAAATTGTATTTAATTAAGTCGCAACGGAAAATTCATTTAGTTTGGAATTAAATGAACCCGGGCCCGAGCGAAGTTGCGTGTTGGGTTAGCCGACTTAAATTTGGAATTTAAAAGTGGTGGGACCCACTTCACTTATATCAACATGTTGGACATGTGATGGAAGTGGTTGGGCTTGATTTAGGGATTTGATTTGTTGGAAATAAGGCTTCGCTTTACTTATAAAACACTCAAACCAAATCCAACACACAAACTTATTATATAAAGCAAGTCAACTTTGGAAGTTACACACAAGTTACTATTCACATCAACTTTTTCTTCTCCAAATAGCTCATTGCCGTGAGCTTTCTTCTCTCTCATTTGAAGTTTTGTTGCAAACTTTCTTTGAGCTAGCACTTTAAGAGTGAATCAAGGTGATAGGGAAACTAATTTCTTGAGTTTGGAACACAAGAAAAGCTTGGAGCTCTTCACAAACATCAAAGATTTTTGAAATCTCAAATCCGTTTATTGTAAGTTTATTCCGCAAACTTCTTTAATATTCACACACAAATCATCTTATAGATCTTATGGCATGTCTAGGACACTAACATATACGTCATTCAAGCGGTTACTTCTTGTAAATATTATTATCTCTTTGTATTTATCTAATAATTGTAATTTGTTTTGTTATTTTCTTTAATTTTCTCCGACAGGATCCAGATTTTTTGACTTTCACGATATATTTTACTGTTTAGTTAATAATTATCAATTGGCAAGAACTAGTGCTATTATTACTCATCCTTTTTCAGGTTTTATAAATTCAGCTTGTCATTGCACTCTTGAAGACATCCAGATTTGAGAAAGAAATACATAAAAAAAAATTGAAGCAACTTCAAGAAGACGAGTTGTAAACATCTGTGTGTTTTGCTGTACTAGTGTTGGTTCTAAACCAGAGTACGTTTAAGCAGCACAGGAATTGGGTAGAGTCAAAGCTGACAAAAATATTCACTTAGTATATGGCGGTGGCAATCTTGGACTAATGGGGTACGTTTCAAGGGCTGTACAAGAATGAGATAATCAAGTTCTGGGAATCTTATAGGACCATGAAATGGAGAGGAACTTATCGTGCCAGGTATGTCTGAACGACTGGTTGAAACGATTAACCGTGCTGATGCTTTTATTACTTTGTCATGTGGCTTGGGTACGATGGAGGAAATATTTACACTACTATCTTTGGCAAACTTGAACATACACCAAAAACCGATTGGAATATTTAACACTTGTGGATTTTATGACTTTCTTTGTGTGTTTCTTGATGATGCCCGGAGAAATGGGTTCGAGTCAAAACCTGTAAAAGATATCCTCTTCACTGCCAGAACTACCCATGATTTAATTGACCAACTTTTAGCGTTTGAACCAAAAATTGACCCTATCCTTTGGGCAGTCATGTCTAGATGATGACATTATTCAAGCGATTACTGCTTGAAAATATTATTATCTCTTTGTGTTTATCTAATAATTGTAATTTGTTTTGTTATTTTCTTTAATTTTCTCTGACAAGATCCAGACTTTTTGACTTTCACGATATATTTTATTGTTTAATTAATAATTGTCATTTGGCAAGAACTAGTGCTATTATTACTCACCCTTTTCAGGTTTTATAAATTCAGCTCGTCATTGCACTATTGAAGACATCCAGATTTGACAAAGAAATACATTAAAAAAAATTGGAAGTAACTTCAAGAAGACGAGTTGTAAACATATGTTTGTTTTGCGGTACTAGTGTTGGTTCTAAACCAGAGTACGTTTAAGCAGCACAAGAATTGGGTAGAGTTATAGATGACAAAAATATGTACTTAGTATATGGCGGTGGCAATCTTGGACTAATGGGGTACGTTTCAAGGGCTGTATAAGAAGGAGGTAATCAAGTTCTAGGAATCATCCCAAAAACCTTTGGGAGAGGAAAATCTTATAGGACCATCAAATGGAGAGGAACTTATCATGCCAGGTGATGAGCAGAAAATATATCAATATTTACCGCCCATTTTACTTAATATTTTGTATAGTTTATCGAGTTTTATGAACATATTGATGTGTTTTAGTTTATTTTACAGATAAAATAAAATTGGGACTTAATGGAATCAATCAGGCTGAAATGTGGAACAAATAAACGTAAAAACTGGACTTGATATTTTGATTTTGGAGATTGAAAACTTGAAATGGCGTTCTAATGAAGTACATAACGTCTTACTCTGATATCAGATTGAGGTGATTCAAGTTCCAGATTAAAGAAGGCTCAAAGATCTACAACTGTGAAGTTCATAAAAATTTCAAATTTTGAAGTTTCCATGACCGCAATTGATAAAACATCCATAAGTGTGTTATGTGTAATTATTAAAGTCATTTTCAAAACAAAATAATAATAATAAAATGAAAAATTGAAAATTGTCAAACTCCCACCAAACATACTTGCATTTTTGGTGGAGGATTTGATGCCATGTTTGGTGGAGCAATTGGTGGAGAAATTGGTGGAAGCCTTTAGATTTGCCTATAAATACCACGCTAAACATTGTAAATTTTTCATACTTTCTTTGGAGGAATTTCTCCATGAAAACCTAAAGAAAAGTGTCTTGTATATTTATTTAAGTTTTCTTGTATTTTCTTTTTATTTAATTAATCAAATTTTGTGTGTTTTCATTTACAACATGAGCAGGTAATCTCATTCTGCTGGGGTGACAAGGTAATACTTTTAATATAATAAATTAGATTAATCTCCCTTATTTTAATTAAAATTTGGATTAATTAGTTACCGCCTATATGGCCGGTTTACGTGACAACCTTATTTACCGCCTGTATGGTCGGTTTTACATTCCAGACGTAGTTTCCGCCTATATGGTCGGTTTAGGTAATAACCTTGTTACCACCTATATGGTCGGTTGGACTTAATTGAGACAAATTAAATTTCCACCTTTATGGTCTGGTAAAATATAATTAATTAATTTGTAAACATTGACAATAAGGGAGATTTCTAATTTTAAAATATTAAAAGTGGATCCTTTAACCCCCCATCATTTTCTTTCATTATTGTAATTTTACTTTTATTTATTTTCAAGTTATTTTTTTTATGATGTTTTGATTAAATAAGTTTTTAGTAATCCTATGTATATGTCATAGCTAAATACATAATCTAGGGGTGTGATGAATTCCAATATCACCGGTTTATAAAGTTGGTTATTTTATCTCTTGGGTAATATGAAGATTTATTTATTGAGTCTTAAGCTTAATGCTTCTTGTTAACTGGCCATTAATAAGATTGATCTGGTAAACTTAAAATAAACTTGACGAAGGAATTTTAGATTTCAGCCTTAGACTCAATAGCTCACGATCTCACCTTGGAGCAAGGTGACCCTTAGGTAGATTTCCTTACAAGATAGACATATACCTATCGGGTGGGGGTAGCCACAATTGGAATTTATTCTTAATGAATTCAGGTAACTTGGTTAACATAGGCATATGATTAACTGGGTTATTTGGGTGTTTGCATCTGACCATCGACAGAGGCTTTTGCAAATTTTCATGTTTCAGGTTAATAAACCGATATATTGCACAAACATGAGATAACCACTTCATCTTTAAAAGATATTTGAAGGATTCACAACCCTAGATAGTTTTATAATATTCTATTTTCCTTTAATTTACTTTCGCACTGTTTTATTTACTTGTTTTAGCTAAAATCACCATCCAATCAACAAACCAATCTATTAGGTACTTGTAAATATTTAACTTTATAAATTGATAGCTAAGGAATTAAGTCCTCATGGGATCAATATATTTTATACTACTTGAATGATACGTGCGCTTGCGTTACGTGAGTGATTTCACCAATCAAGTTTTGGCGCCGTTACCGGTGACTTATTTATCTTTCACTATTAATTTTGAGGTTAGATACACTTACTTGTGTCTAATTTATTTTTACTTATTATTTTTATTTTCTTTTGTTTTAGGTTTTCATACACTACATGAGAAGAACCAGAAGCTTTGAAATTTGTTCGCTTGAACCAGAGATTGAAAAAACCATCAGACAGTTGAGAAAGGAAAGACGTGAAGGTCAAGAAGCACTGATCAACATGGAACCTGAACTTTTGGAGGTTGTACCACGAATTCCCATTTGAGACAGAACTATTTTGGTGGTTGACGACTTCATTTCATGTATTGTACTTCCTCCCTTACCAGCAAATGCATGTGACATCAAAACATGCATCCAAATGATATAACATTCAGTTCAGTTTGGGGGGAATGCAACTGAAGATCCTAATGCCCACATTAGCAACTTCCCAGAGGTTTGCAGCATATTCAACTACAACCGAGCAGCTGAAGAAGCAATGAGACTGCGTATTTTCCCAATATTCTTTGAAAGACAGAGCTAAGACTTGGCTACATTCACTACCAGTAGGTTCCATCATAATTTGGAACACTCTATCAATCAAATTCCTTGCAAAGTACTTTCCCCCAGCCAGAATTGCAAACCTGAGGAATGACATTACATCATTTGTACAAAATTACTCAGAATCCCTCTGCGAAGCTTTGGAAAGATATAAGGATTTGCTCAGAAAATGTCATCACCATGAGATTGTAAAGTGCCTACAATTCCAAACCTTCTATAATGGACTTAATGGATTAATGAAAACCACAATTGATGCTGCGGTTGGAGGAGCTTTAATGGAAAAATGAGAAGATCAGACCTGAGACTTAATTGAAGAAATGGCCAACAATAATTCCTTGTGGCCAACAGAAATGAGCATGATTCAACGAATCACAGGAATCCACGAAGTTGGAACCAACACAGCAATGAATGCCAAGTTGGAACAGATGTGCAAATTCATGGAAACACTTAGCACGCAAGTTGTAAACATCATCAGAGCCATAAGTTCACCATATGGAGGAGCACCAGAGACAAACCAACATGATGAGACAGTGAATTATGTCAACAATTTCAACAAACAGGGGAACAATCCATATTCCAACACTTACAACCCAGGGTGGAGGAATCATCCTAATTTTACATGGAGCAACAATTCAGGGCAAATGAACAATCCACCACTAGGATTCCAACGGCAAAACAAAGGCCAAGAGTATGAAAAAGAACCAGGAATAATAGAAGTGTTGGCTCATTTGAAAAAGAAGACGAGTTTTAAACATTAGACTAATGGGGTACGTTTCAAGGGCCGTACAAGAATGAATTAGTCAAGTTCTGGGAATCATCCCAAAACCCTTGGCAGAGGCGAATCTGATAGGACCATCAAACAGAGAGGAACTTATCGTGCCAGGTATGTCCGAACGACTTGTGGAAATGATTAACCGTGTTGATGCTTTTATTACTTTGTCATGTGGCTTAGGTACGATGGAGGAAATTTTTATAGTACTACCTTGGGCGAACCTGAACATACACCAGAAACCGATTGGACTGTTTAACGCTGATGGATTTTATGATTTCCTTTATGTGTTTCTTGATGATGCCCAAAAAAATGGGTTCTTATCCAAACCTGTAAAAGAAATCCTCTTCACTGCCAGAATTGCCAATGATTTAATTGACCAAATTTTAGCCTTTGAACCACAAATTGACCCTATCTTTTCCAAGATAAATTGGTCTGATAAAAATCATGGTAAGAAGCATTGGATAAATTTGGATCTTAACCTTTAATTTTCTTTTTATATGTAGAATTTCAGCTAACCAGGTACAGTTTCTAAACTCTTCTTCTACTTTTTAAGACATTGGGGACAATGTCTCATTTAGGTTTGGGGGAGGGGAATAGTTGACTAGTATCTTGTTTTTATTTTTCGATTTTTAGTCAAAAATTTTCAAAAATTTTAAAAATAAATTAAAACATTTTTAGAAAAAATTAAAAATATTTTGTGTTTTTGAGTTTTTAACTTGACAAATCTGGTGAAATTGGTGTGAGATAGCTGTGTAAGGAATTTTAAATTCTGAAGTTTCCATTCCCGAAATTGATAAAAACATCTGTTAGTGTGTTATGTGTAATTAATAAAGTCATTTTCAAAACAAAATAGTAATAATAAAAAAATAATGAAAATTGTCAAACTTCCACCAAATATGATTTGGTGCCATATTTGGTTCCATGTTTGGTGCCATTTTTGGTGGAGCAATTGGTGGAAGCCTTTAGATTTGCCTATAAATACCAAGCTAAACTTTGTAAATTTTTCATGCTTTCTTTGGAGGAATTTCTCCATGAAAACCTAAAGGAAAGTGTCTTGTATATTTATTTAAGTTTTCTTGTATTTGTTTTATTTAATTAATAAAATTTTGTGTGTTTTCATTTACAACATGAGCATGTAATCTCATTCTGCTGGGGTGACAATATAATACTTTTAATATAATAAATTAGATTAATCTCCATTATTTTAATCAAAATTTGGATTAATTAGTTACCGCCTATATGGCCGGTTTAGGTGACAACCTTGTTACCGCCTATATGGTCGGTTTTACATTCCAGACTTAGTTTCCGCCTATATGGTCGGTTTAGGTAATAACCTTATTACCGCCTATATGGTCGGTTGGACTTAATTGAGACAAATGGAATTTCCGCCTTTATGGTCTGGAAAAATATAATTAATTAATTGGTAAACATTGACAATAAGGGAGATTTCTAACTTTAAAATATTAAAAGTGGATCCTTTAACCCCCAGCATTTTCTTTCAATATTGTAATTTTAATTTTATTTATTTTCAAGTTATTTTTTTATGATGTTTTGTTTAATTAAGTTTTTAGTAATCCTAGGTATGTGTCGTACCTAAATACATAATCTAGAGTTGTGATGAATTCCAATATCACCGGTTTATAAAGTTGGTTATTTTATATCTTGGGTATTACAAAGGTTTATTTATTGAGTCTTAAGTTTAATGATTCTTGTTAACTGGCCATTAATAAGATTGATCTGGTAAACTTCAAATAATCTTGACGAAGAAATTTTAGGTTTCAGCCTTAGACTCAATAGCTCACGATCTCACCTCGAGGCATGGTGACCCTTAGGTATATTTCCTTACAGGATAGACATATACCTTTCAAGCGGGGGTAGCCACAATTGGAATTTATTCTTAATGAATTCAGGTAACTTGGTTAACAAAGACATATGATTAATTGGGTTATTTGGGTATTTGCATCTGACCATAGACAGAGGCTTTTACATATTTTCGTGTTCCAGGTTAATAAACCGATATATTGCACAAACATGAGATAACCACTTCATCTCTAAAAGATATTGGAATGATTCACAACCCTAGATAGTTTTATAATATTGAATTTTCCTTTAATTTACTTTCGCACTTTTTTATTTACTTGTTTTAGTAAAAATCACCATCCAATCAACAAACCAATCTATTAGGTACTTGTAAACATTTAACTTTATAAATTTATAGCTAAGGAATTAAGTCCTCGTGGGATCGATACATTTTATACTACTTGAATGATATGTGTGCTTGTGTTACATGAGTGATTTAACCGATCAAGTTTTTGGCACGTTGCGGGGGACTTATTTATCTTTCACTAATAATTTTGAGGTTAGATACATTTACTTGTGTCTAATTTGTTTTTACTTATTATTTTTGTTTTCTTTTGTTTAAGGTTTTCATACACTACATGAGAAGAACCAGATGCTTTAAAATTCGTCTGGTTGAACCAGAGATTGAAAGAACCATCAGACAGTTGAGAAGGGAAAGGCGTGAAGGTCAAGAATCACTGATCAACATGGAACCTGAACCTTTGCAGGTTGTACCACCAATTCCCATTCGAGAGAGAACTATTCTGATAGTTGACGGCTTCATTTCATGTATTATACTTCCTCTCTTACCACCAAATGCATGTGACATCAAAACATGAATCAAAATGATACAGCAGTTAGTTCAGTTTGGAGGGAATGCAACTGAAGATCCTAATGCCCACATTAGCAACTTCCTGTAAGTTTGCGGAACATTCAACTACTACCGAGCGGCTGAAGAAGAAATGAGACTGCGTGTTTTCCCATATTCTTTGAAAGACAGAGCTAAGGCTTTCCTATATTCACTACCAGCAGGTTCCATCACAACCTGGAACACTCTAGCCACCAAATTTCTTGCAAAGTACTTTCCCCCAGCCAGAACTGCAAAGCTGAGGAATGACATTACATCCTTTGTGCAACATGACTCGAAATCCTTCTGTGAAGCTTGGGAAAGATATAAGGATTTGCTCAAAAAATATCCTCACCATGAGATTGTAAAGTGGCTACAAGTCCAAACCTTCTATAATGGACTTAATGGATTAATGAAAACCACAATTGATGCTCCTGCTGGAAGAGCTTAATGGAAAAAGGAGAAGCAGGCATGAGACTTAATTGAATAAATGGCCAACAACAATTCTTTGTGGCCAACAGAAAGGAGCAGGATTTAACGAATCACAGGAATTCATGAAGTTGGAACCAACAAAGCAATGAATGCTAAGTTGGAAAAATGTGTAAATTCATGGAAACTTAGCACGCAAGTTGTAAATATCGCTGGAAGCCATAAGTTCACCATATGGAGGAGCACCAGAGACAAACCAATATGATGAGACGGTGAATTATGTCAAAAATTTTAATAAACAGGGGAACAATCCATATTCCAACACCAACAACCCATGGTGGAGGAATCATCTCAATTTCGCATAGAGCAACAATTCAGGGCAAATGAACAATCCACCACCAGGATTCCAACAGCAAAACAAAAGCTAGAGGTATGAAATAGAACCAGGAATAACAAATGTACTGGCTCACTTGAAAAGGCTAGAAGCAAAATACGACTCTCAAGCAGCATCATATGACGATATGTTTCAATCACAAGCAGCATTAATTCAAAGCCAAGTAGCATCTTTGAAAACTCTGGAGAATCAAATGGGACAACTGGCCAATGCTCAGAGTTACAGACCGCAAGGTAACCTTCCTAGCAACACATAACAAATCCAAGAAACCGAGGGAATTAGCAATGTTAAGCCATTACTTTGAAAATCGGTACTCAAATCAATAAAGATGTTGGAGTCAAGGTATCCACTGAGGAAGTTCCAAAAGAAAGCAGTGAAGCAGAACCACAAATGGAGGAAAAAGAAGCCAAAGTAAATGATCAAGAAAAATCCACTCCACCTACACCTTTTTCACAGCATCTCCAAAAAAAGTAAACTAGACAAGTAGTTTGCTCGATTCTTGGAGATCTTCAAAAGGCTGCATATCAACATTTCATTTTCTGAAGCTTTGGAACAAATGCCCAGCTATGTCAAATTCATGAAAGACATTCTGTCACGAAATAGAAGATTGGGAGATTACGAGACAATAGCATTGACAGAAGAATGTAGTGCCATCATTCAGAGAAAGCTTCCCCCAAAGTTGAAAGATTCTGGCAGTTTCACCATCCCTTACATCATTAGAGAACATAACTTCGGTAAGGCTCTACGTGATTTAGGTGCTAGTGTTAACTTGATGCCTTTTTCCATTTACAGGAAACTACAAATTGGAGAAGCAATGCCCACCTCAGTCTCTCTGCACTTGCGGATAGATCGCTCACATTTTCGAGAGGTGTAGTTGAAGATGTGTTGGTCAAAGTCGACAAACTCATTATCCCAGCAGACTTTATTATACTTGACATAGAGGAAGACGAAGATGTGCCCATCATCCTCGGGAGACCATTCTTGGCTACCGGTCGAACCATTATTGATGTACAAAAAGGTGAACTAACTATGAGGGTACAGGACCAATAAGTAAAATTCAATGTTTTCAAAGCCATGGTATTCTCGAATGATGAAAAGAATGAGGAATGTTTTAGACTTGATGTGAGAGATAGTACCATCCAGAACCCAAATGAAAAGCAAAGTGCAACCGACAAACTTAAAGTATGTCAACTGCCTGAAGATAAAGCGTACTGCACACTGAACAAGTTAAATCTTGAACTACAAGCAATTGAAGAGAAAAGACTCCACCAACTCAACAAATTGGAGGAATTCCACATACTTCCTTTCAAGAATGCCAAACTCTATAAAGAAAATGTCAAGAAGAGACATGATGAGAATTTAGTGCGCATACAACAGGAACTGGTGCAGCGGGTATTGTTCAAAAAATCAAGGTTAAAATTTTTCCCTGGAAGGTTAAAATCACGGTGGTCAAGTCCATTCTTCATCACTCAAGTTTTACCAGATAGAACAGTTGAGTTACATGATCCCAATTCTAATAAAATATTCAAGGTTAAAAGTAAGTGTGTCAAGTACTACTGGGGAGAATCATTTGAGTGACAAAAAGAAAGTGTCACACTTACAGGTCCAGCCTAACGTTATGGCATTATGTCTAGCTGACGACGTTAAACTTAGCGCTAGCAGGGAGGCAACCCATGCAAATTGTGTATATATTCAGATTTGGTGTGTTTTATTTTTTTTGTGTTTTATTTTTGTAGGTAAAGTCACATTTCAGGTTAGAAGACGTTCTCGTAAATCTTCACAAGAAAATTCCTTCCCTCCCACAAAACTCTCTGATGAAAGTCCACAAAGCTCGCTTGGAAAAATGGGACTTTTGATGATCAAAGGTATTGCTAATGACATTCGTTGGATTATTAAAGCACGGGTCTGATTGGCAAGTGAGTCCTCTGATCTTTTGTTTCATATCTGCCTGGTTTAGGAAGAAGCACCTATGCTAAAAAGAGAAGAGCTAAAAGAATGGGAGTTTGCTATAAATGTGCACGCATGACATGTAATACTAGTTATCATTCTTTAGGAATGGTGTCTGATAACCGTGAAGATAAAATTAAATTCATTAGGGATGGATTGAGTAATGAGTCTTTGGATGACATATCATTGACTCTTGAGACGCATCCCAGTGGATATGTACATCACGTAATTCACATGTTACATGCACAATTCCAAAAAGAAAGACAACATTAAGTCTCGGGAATCTGACTCTAAAAGACCATGTTTGCCAATTTAAAAGAAAATTGGATGGGAGCTTGTCCCTGACGCATAGACGTCATTCAAGGCGTTACTTCTTTTAAATATTATTATCTCTTTGTATTTATCTAATAATTGTGATTTGTTTGGTTATTTTCTTTTATTTTCTCCGACAGGATCCAAAATTTTTGACTTTCATGATATATTTTACTGTTTAGCTAATAATTGTCATTTGGTAGGTACTAGTGCTATTATTACTCACCCTTTTTCAGGTTCTATAAATTCAACTCGTCATTGCACTCTTGAAGGCATCCAGACTTGAGAAAAAAATACATTAAAAAAAATGGAAGCAACTTCAAGAAGACGAGTTGTAAACATTTGTGTGTTTTACGGTACTAGTTCTGGTTCTAAACCAGAATTTGTAGCGGCAACATAGGAATTGGGTCGAGTCATAGATGAAAGAAATATGCACCTAATATATGGTGGTGGCAATCTTGGACTAATGGAGTACGTTTCAAGGGCCGTACAGGAAGGAGGTAGTCAAGTTCTGGGAATCATCCCAAAACCCTTGGCAGAGGCGAATCTGATAGGACCATCAAAAGGAGAGGAACTTATCGTGCCAGGTATGTCCGAACGACTTGTGGAAATGATTAACTGTGCGATGCTTTTATTGCTTTGCCAAGTGGCTTAGGTATGATGGAGGAAATTTTTACAGTACTATCTTGGGCGAACCTGAACATACACCAGAAACCGATTGGACTGTTTAACGCTGATGGATTTTATGATTTCCTTTGTGTGTTTCTTGATGATGCCAGAAGAAATGGGTTCGTATCAAAACTTGTAAAAGAAATCCTCTTCAATGCCAGAACTGCCAATGATTTAATTGACCAAATTTTAGCCTTTGAATCACAAATTGACCCTATCATTTCCAGGATAAATCGGTCTGATAAAAATCGTGGTAAGAAGCATCGGATAAATCTGGATCTTAACATTTAATTTTCTTTTTAGATGTAGAATTTCAGCTAACGAGGTACTGTTTCTAAACTTTTCTTATACTTTTGAAGACATTGGGTCAATGTCTCATTTAGGTTTGGGGGATGGAAATAGTTGACTAGTATCTTGTTTTTTATTTTTCGATTTTTAGAAAAAATTAAATATATTTTGTGTTTTTGTGTTTTTAACTTGACTAATCAGGTGAAATTAGTGTGAGATATCTGTGTAAGGAATTTCCACTCCTGAGACGTATCTCAACCTATTTCGTAACATGTTAATTTTTATTTATTTCCTTTTGAATTATTTAATTTGTGAATTCTCCAAAATACTGACTAAATTGGATCTTCATATGCTCAGTTGACAGGTATTATCAACATGCATGGTAACATACAACCATGAGTTGTAAGTGAAAAGCTTGTAATATTTAGTACTCTAGTTTAATTGGAGGAAGCATCTAAAAAGCAATGGAAAAAAAAAACAAATCTGAGATCTGAGTAATTAAGTCCGTAGAGGTGTTTTTACACCTAGTGCCCAAAAGCCAACTGGATTGGGAGTCACTGGGCCAAAGCTCGCTACATGGATTGAAGATGTTGTATATATATATATATATATATATCTAAAATCCGAGTAATTAAGTCTGTAAGGGTGTCTTAACACCTAGTGTACTAAAGCCAACTCGCTTGGGAGTCATTGGCCCAAAGCTCGTTACATGGATTGAAGATGTTGTAAAAATAAAAAAAAAATGATTTTTGAAATCTGAGTAATTAAGTCTGTAAATGTGTCTTAACACCTATTGCTCTAAAGCCAATTGGCTTGGGAGTCACTGGCCTAAAGCTCGCTACATGGATTGAAGGTGTTATAAAAAAAAAATATCCATTGCCAAAAAAAAAAGGGGGTGAATTCTGATATAACTTTAGGACAAAAATATTACTCTCTTTTCAACTACACTTATGAATATTGTGGGCACAATGATTTGATTAATACCTTGTTGGTTGTGTATATGAAGAATGGTAAAAATAATCAAAGAATTTACTTATTTGGTAATTTAGAAAGAAGGAAAACAAATATTAACTTGCATAAGACGTTTCACTTGTTTAGTCACTAACTTGTTTATTCTCTTTTCTCTTGTCTTTTTTCTTTTCTATGCATTACATTGACGTTTGTGGGTATCGTCACTGTACGCCCTCACAAGACTACAACTCATCCACTAGGGACACCTAGGAGTTTAAAGGCTTGTTGCATACGCTAAATGCAACTGTGATCCTTATGAAAGTGGCTTAGTTTAATTTTAATTGTTTAATGCATTTTATTTTGTTGTTTTCCTCTAGGACTTGCAAACTGTTAGGTTTGGGGTGTGATAAGCGGAAAATATATCAATATTTACCGCCCCTTTTACTTAATATTTTGTATAGTTTCTAGAGTTTTATGAACGTTTTGATGTGTTTTAGTTTATTTTACAGATAAAAAAAAATTAGGACTTAATGGAATCAATTAGGACGAAATGTGGAATAAATAAGGGCAAAAAAATGGACTTGACATTTTTGATTTTGGAGATTGGAAACTTGAAATGGCGTTCTAACGAAGTACAATTTCGGAAATTTGTCGTATTTTGGCCATACCGTTTTACTCTGATATCGGATTGAGATGATTCAAGTTTCAGATTAAATAAGACTCAAAGATATACCACTGTGAAGTTAATAATAATTTCAAATTATGAAGTTTCCTTGACCGAAATTGATAAAACATCCGCAAGTGTGTTATGTGTAATTATTAAAGTCATTTTCAAAACAAAATAATAAAAATAAAAAAAATGAAAATTGTCAAACTTCCACCAAACATGCAAGCATGTTTGGTGGAGGATTTGGTGCCATGTTCGGTGCCATTTTTGTTGGAGCAAATGGTGGAGAAATTGGTGGAAGCCTTTAAATTTGCCTATAAATACCAATCTAAACTTTGTAAAATTTTCATGCTTTATTTGGAAGAATTTCTCCATGAAAACCTAAAGGAAAGTGTCTTGTATATTTATTTAAGTTTTCTTGTATTTTCTTTTTATTTAATTAATAAAATTTTGTGTGTTTTCATTTACAGCATGAGCAGGTAATCTCAATCTGCTGGGGTGACAAGGTAATACTTTTAATATAATAAATTAGATTAATCTCCCTTATTTTAATTAAAATTTGGATTAATTAGTTACCACCTATATGGCCGGATTAGGTGACAACCTTATTTACTGCCTATATGGTCGGTTTTACATTCCAGACGTAGTTTCCGCCTATATGGTCAGCTTAGGTAATAACCTTGTTACCGCCTATATGGTCGGTTGGACTTAATTGAGACAACTGGAATTTCCACCTTTATGGTCTGGTTAAATATAATTAATTAATTGGTAAACATTGTCAATAAGGGAAATTTCAAATTTTGAAATATTAAAAGTGGATCATTTAACCCCCAACATTTTCTTTCATTATTGTAATTTTACTTTTATTTATTTTCAAGTTATTTTTTTATGATGTTTTGATTAATTAAGTTTTTAGTAATCCTAGGTATGTGTCGTAGCTAAATACATAATCTAGGGGTGTGATGAATTCTAATATCACTGATTTATATAGTTGGTTATTTTATGTCTTGGGTAGTATAAAGGTTTATTTATTGTGTCTTAAGCTTAATGCTTCTTGTTAACTGGCCATTAATAAGATTGATCTGGTAAACTTAAAATAAACTTGACGAAGGAATTTTAGGGTTCATCCTTAGACTCAATAGCTTATGATCTCACATCGGGGCATGGTGACCCTTAGGTAGATTTCCTTACCGGATAGACATATACCTGTCGGGCGGAGGTAGCCACAATTGGAATTTATTCTTAATGAATTCAGGTAACTTGGTTAACATAGACATATGATTAATTGGGTTATTTATGTGTTTGCATCTGACCATCGACATAGCCTTTTTCATATTTTCGTGTTCCAGGTTAATAAACCGATATATTGCACAAACATGAGATAACCACTTCATCTTTATGAGATATTGGAAGGATTCACAACCCTATATAGTTTTATAATATTGAATTTTCCTTTAATTTACTTTCGCACTGTTTTATTTACTTGTTTTAGCAAAAATCACCATCCAATCAACAAACCAATCAATTAGGTACTTGTAAACATTTAACTTCATAACTTGATAGTTAAGGAATTAAGTCTTCGTGGGATCGATACATTTTATACTACTTGAAAGATACGTGCGCTTGCTTTACGTGATTTATTTCACCGATCAAGTTTTTGGCACCGTTGCGGGGGACTTATTTATCTTTCACTATTAGTTTTGAGGTTAGATACATTTACCTGTATCTAATTTTTACTTATTATTTATGTTTTCTTGTGTTTCGGGTTCTCAGACACTACATGAGAAGAACTAGAAGCTTTGAAATCCGACCACTTGACCCAGAAATTGAAAGAACCATCAGACAGTTGAGAAGGGAAAGGCGATAAGGCCAAGAAGCACTGATCAACATGGAACCTGAAAGTGGACTCTATAAAAAGCTCACCAAATTTCGATGCTACACAATCGACCAAGCCATGTCATGGGCCCAAATTGAAATCAGATGGGAAGAATAAAATAGGAACAAAAGAAAAGAAAGTTCCTCCAGCCTGCAAAATGATAGAATGCAAAACGTTCCCAAACGACACAAGGAATTTGCAAACAAAATCCCTCATCATCCATCAGAAATGAGGAACCATCAAAGAAGAGAGCATCGACCCCTCCACAAGGATTTCGACCGACGACCTATGGCTTACAAAACCCAAGAGAGAACGCCAACAAGCAGACCTAGGCTCCCAGACTACAATTTCACTTTTTCCCTAGGAGAATTGGTTTCGGTCCTGAAAAAGATGGGGAATGAAGTAAAATGGCCCCCACGCTCCGAGGAAAGCTCCACAAAGAATGACATCAGTAAGTGGTGTAAGTTCCATCGAGATTATGACCATACTACAATTGATTGTTTGGCATTAAGATTAGAAGTTCTGGAGTTTTTGAATAAGGGATTTCTGAGAGACTTACTCACAGAGAAAGGAAAAGATATATTAGCTCGAAGAGTGAAAGGGATGGCCAAGGAAAGGCCCGAATTCCACCATCACCAATTAACAACACGGTTAATTTTATTTCAGAAGGATCAGAAGTTAGTGGTGTATCATATTCAATTGCCAAACGACATTTTAGGGCTGCTACGATCAGCATTCCTCATTATACAATGTCTATTGAAAGGATGTTTACCAACCTAGCTATGGAATTTCCAGATGACAGCAACTCCAGTAATATGAATCCACACATGATTCTTTGGTGATTTCCTTACAAGTGGCGAATTTTATGATCAAACGAGTGTTAGTCGACACAGGATCTTCAGCCAACATCATTTTTTCCACAGCCCTTACAGACATGGGAGCCGAGCTGGAGAAGATAAACAGACGGATGATGGTGTTGATTGGATTTAGTGGAGAACAAAAATTCACCATGGGAGAAGTATCTCTCCCAGTCTACGCGGGGTAAATCAACAAGATGACCATATTCTTAATCTTAGACTGTCCCTCAGCCTACAATCTTATTATTGGTAGGCCTTGTATTCATGAAATGAGGGCAGTATCTTCCAGAAGCTGCTATCAAACAACCATGAAGGCAAAAATGCAATCTGCATAGCAATTATAGAATGGATCTCACAATATGGAGCCGACATTACCAAATCTAGAAGAGCTTGATGAGGTCCAAATTCACTCACAACAAGTAGATCATAAGGCAAAAATTGGATCTAATCTAGATCCCAAACTACGAGCCGACTTGATTGACTTCTTGAAGAAGCAACACGACCGCTTCGTATGGTCTCACAAAGACATGACCGAGATCGATCCTGAGTTGATTACTCATGAACTCCATGTGGATCCAGACTACCCTACAGTCAAAAAAAGAGAAGAAAGTTCACCCCAGAGATAAATCGAATCATCGATTAAGAAGTTCAAAAATTATTGCAGAATGGAGCTATCAAGGAAGTTCAATTTCTAGAATGGCTCGACAACATGGTGGTAGGTCGAAAGAAAAATGGAAAGTGGCGAGTCTGCATCGACTTCACAGATTTAAACAAAGCTTGTCTAAATGATTCATTTCCTCTGCCTCACATTGATTCAATGGTTGATGCTACAGCTGGGCATGAATTATTAAGTTTCATGGATGCATATTCTGGCTACAATCAAATCCTCATGCATCCAGACGACCAAGAGATGACTGCCTTTGTCACTAACCAAGGTATATATTGTTACAAGGTGATTCCATTCGACCTTAAAAATGCTAGAGCCACATACCAACATCTGGTAAACAAGATGTTCTCCAAACAAATTGGAAAAACTATTGAGCTATACATAGACGACATGCTGGTAAAATCTTTAAAATCAGAGCAACACCTAGGGCACCTGGAAGAAGCCTTTAACTTAATGGACAAGTACGGGATGAAGTTGAACCCCGCTAAATGCGCATTTGGTGTCGCGTCAGGGAAATTCTTAGGATACGTGGTTACTCGATGGGGAATAGAAGCAAATCCAGATCAGATCAAATCCATCTTTGATATCCCCTCTCCTACCAGCCAAAAAGATATCATGCGACTAGCAGGGAGAATCACTATACTAAATAGGTTCATCACCAAGTCTACAGACAAAAGCTTTTTTTTCTTCTCAGCCCTTAAGAAAGCAAAGAACTTCGAATGGACTCCAGCCTATGAGGAAGCATTGAAAGAACTCAAACGGTTTCTGACCTTCCCACATTTGCTATTAAAACCTCTCGACAATGAAAGGCTTTTTCTCTACTTAGGAGTTTCTGAACAAGCAGTCAGCGCAGTCTTGATCAGAGAAGAAGAGGGGACACAACTCATATTCTGCTATGTGAGTAAAGCACTGCTGGATGTAGAGTCATGCTACTCCCAAATGGAGAAATTGGTGTTGGCTTTAATAATGGCTGCTAGGAAGCTACGACCCTATTTTCAAGGGCACCCAATCACATTTTTACATCATATCCTTTGAGAAGTATACTCCATAAGCTGGAGTTGTCTGGGAGGTTGATGAAATGGGCAGTGGAACTTGGAGAAATGACATCACTTACCTACCCAGGCTTCCATCAAGTCTCAGGCCTTAGCAGATTTTATAGCTGACTTCGGTCCCAGCCTGTAAGTTACAACTGAACCAGAAGTCCGTTCTATCTATTCGACAACTCCCTGGAAACTTACGGTCTAGGAATAGTGATTATTACTCCTGAAGGCGACATACTACGGCAAGTAGTCAAGTGCGGTTTTAGAGTCAACAACAATGAGGCAGAATATGAGGCATTAATAGCACGTCTGACCTTGGTCAATGAACTTGGAGCAAAAAAGATAGAAGTAAAGTCTGATTCACAATTGATTGTTAACCATTTCGAAAGGGTCATATCAGGCACGAGATCCTCAGATGGCATCCTACTTACATAAGGTAAAAGATATTCAGTCTACATTTGAGGAACATACAATAACCCAAGTTCCAAGAAGTGAGAATTCTCAAGCGGACGCATTGGCCACCCTTGGATCAACAATGCAATGAGATAAACCTCAATCTATTCCAGTAGTATACATGAACTGGCCAGCTATTTAGAATGAAGAAAAAGAGGTCACCTCAATTACTTCAGTCGAATCATGGATGAAACCACTAGTAAAATACCTACAAAAGGCATACTTCCAGAAGACAAAATTGAGGCCAGGAGAGTCCAGAGGCAGGCTGTAAGGTTTACCATATATGATGGCCAATTGCTAAAAAGGTCATTTTCCGGACCCTACCTTAAGTGCCTCACCCGTGAATAAGCAGAACACGTGTTAGTAGAGCTACATGAGGAGAACGTGGGAATCATTCTAGAGGAAAAAGCTTGTCATTTTGTGCCCACTCGACAGGTTACTATTGGCTTACCATAAGAGCCGACTCTGTAGACTTCACAAGCAAATGTGAGAAATGTCAAAGATTCACCCCAGTTTCACACCTCCCACCAGAGAGACTCAATCATATCATATCCCATTGGCCATTCATGAAATGGGGGATGGATATCATTGGGAAAATTCCAACCACCCTAGGACAGCGAGTCTACATGCTTGCACTTACAGACTACTACTCGAAGTGGATTGAAGCAGAATCTTTTACCGGGATACGAGATAAATAAGTACATACATTGATTTGGAAGAATATCATTTTTCGATTCAGCATACCTAGAGAGATTGTTACTAATAATGGTTCACAATTCATCAGCCATCATTTCCAAGATTTTTGCAAAAAATGGGGAATCAAATTAAGCTTTTCAACCCCACACTTCCCACAAGCTAATGGTCAAGCCGACTCATCCAACAAAAAAATAATGAACAATTTGAAGAAAAGATTGGAGAAAGCAAAAGAAGCTTGGGCAGATGAACTCAATGGAGTCTTATGGTCTTATAGAACAACGATCCGATCATCCACGGGAGAAACCCCATTCTCATTGGTGTTTGGTACAGAATTAGTAATACCAACAGAGGATATCATCTCATCCCCACACTACCAATGGCTCTATAAGGATTCGAATCGACAACTTATGAATCATAGTCTTGATACAATTGATGAATTGAGGGACCGAGCATCCATTCGACTAGTAGCCCATCGGCAAAGAATGGCCAGATAATTCAACAAAAGTGTTATGAGTAGAACCTTTAGAGAAGGAGATTGGGTCCTACGTAGAGTTTTCCAAAACACCAAGGAAGTTGGAGATGGTAAGTTGGGACCAAACTGGGAAGGTCCGTACCTCATTACAAAGGTCGTTGGGAAGAAGCCTACAAATTGCAAGTCGTAGAAGGAACACTCATCCACAACAGTTGGAATGTAATTCATCTCAAATGATTCTACTGGTAACGCGTGCATGCTTAATTATGTTTCCAATAAGAAATAAATGATATGTTATTTGTAACATGCAAAAGCGATCCGACGTAAAAAAACAAATATAATGCATTCAAAAATTGAATTTAAGTTTTCACCACTCGACAAACATTGTTTAGTATTACAAAATGGAGAGGTGTAGGAGAATATATGTACTAATTACAAATTCAAACTTCCGGACTCTCGGCCGGTTGATCTTCATCAGGTTCGTCAGCACCAACAGGAACATCTTCTTCTTGAATGGCAAGGTCGACTCCCGACGGACCAACGTATTCCCCTTCTATCTTCTGACCTTCCGTCGCTACCGTTTTTCAACTTCAGCCACTGCTTTCCTCCTTGTCCCCAACCCCCATCGACTCGACTTCCTCTCATTTTTCTTCTTCACCACCTTCACTCCACAAAAAAGTCCAACCACTAGCCTGTCGTACTCTCGAATCCATTTCTCATGTTTCTATGCGCTATTTCTTCCTTCAAGAAACTCCTCATCAAATCAAATTGCTCACTTCCATCATCATTGACTCGAAAGTAATTCCTTCAAGTTACTCGAGCAGCTTTCGTTCTCTTTTTTTTTATATTGTCGAATCCCTCCTTATAAGCTTCCAGTGTAGTTTCAGATACTTCTTGTTGGACAATTATCCCGTAGCATCACTATTTGTACAGATCATGGTGTTGTTGTACAAATTAACTATGTGACAAATGAATTGCCCTTTTTATCATTTGTAATTGGATTACCTAGATGTATAAATGATAAAAAAGGTCCATATGATTAGTTCCAGATTGAGATGATATGAGACAGTATCAATCCACGAAGGTTTAATCATTAAATATCCCTAGTCAGAGTATTATCGAGATTGGACATCGATAATGCGTAAAAGACTAGTATTAACACTTGTGCGCGTTGTGGGAGCATAATGGCATAGTTCTCATATATTTGGGTATAGGATACTAATGCAAGTATAATAGGAGGTTGTGTTTACCGATGGTATGGAAACAGCTTCGCTCTGGATAGACCCCTCGGAATTCCATTGGTAGTATGACTATGTGGTCTATGGAAGTCCGAATCAGGGTAGGTGTATTTGGTCTTAACCTGAGACTTGCACCGCTAATATTGCTAGGCATAATTATTTTATTAAATTTGATTTAATTACGTCGCAACGGAAAATTCGTTAATTCGGAATTAGCGAACCCGAGCCTGGGAGTGTTTGCAGGCCCACTCGCATTTCGAATTCAAGTGGGGCCCACTTGTCACATCAAGTCACATCACTTGTCTTTCACCTCACTTTATGGTTGATGGAAGTTTATGGGATTTGATGGTTGCTTACCAAACACTCAAGCTTGAAAAGTTGAAAGACATTTACCTTTTTAGAATTTTGGTATATGTTTTGAATTTTTGGAAAAACATATACAACTTTTCACAACTCATTCTCTCTTTCCTCTATGCCTTGGGCGTGACCATCTCTATCTCTCCTCTTTGCTTCTCCTTTGCCGAGAACAACCATGAAGAACATGGGAATTTTGTGGCAAAATTTCCAGGTGCTAGCACACATTTAGAGTCTTACAAATGTGATAGGGAAACCCACTCATGGGTATGGAATGCACACCAAGCTTGGAGCTTGGAGATTCAAAAATGGAGCAAAAAAATGGAGCAAAAACCGTGAGATTCATGGAGGAAAAGCTTGAAGATTTTTGTTGTTCCTCGCATCGCAAAAGCTGATCATTGTAAGTATGATTCCGCCATAATTCTTTTGAGTATTCACACATGTTTCTATGCTTAAATTGATCTTGGGACTAACCTAGAAATCCAACAATGGTATCAGAACCATTTTGAGCATGAAATATACTTAGGGTAAAATTTGGGTAAATTGGATTTGAGCATGTTTTGACTAAATTACTTGTTTGAGCATGCTTGTATATGGATGACTTGGAGTTGTTTGTGATCAATTTTGTGAAAAATGGATTGGATCAATTTTTCCCCAAAATATAGGCTTGGCCGAAACTTAGAGGTGCCCTAATGTCATGGTGATTTTTGATTTTAATCATTGGATGAGTTGAAATCATTTGGGAAATGTTGATTTAGGATTTAATTGGATTGAATTCGGAATCGAACATGAAAAACCCTAAATTGCCGTGAGCTTGTAGCATGGAAAATGATTGATTTTTTTATTCAATTGTGTTGGACATAAGTTGATGATGATATGCATAATTAATTGAGTAAATTAGTATTTTGGAAATGTTAATTGGGTTAATTAATTATGGCTATACACTTTGGTTAATTAATTATGAAATTTGGAAATTTGGAATTTAATTAATTGTGCTTATTTTGGAATTGGGCTTGTAAAAGTTGTAATTGGGCTTAATGGGCTTGGTTGGCCAAGTTTGGTTTAGGCTAATTGGTTGGATCCAATTGGGCCCAAAACCATATCCATAAAGTCCAAATATGACTTAATGGACCTTTAAATTTAATTGGGCCTAATGGGCCTAAATTGGTTTCTTGGCAAATAAGGGTGATTCCTTAAATGGGCTTTGTATTTGGGTTTGACCCATATTGACCAAAAGCTCCATGCTTTATGAAATTAATTAAAAGCCCATTGGACTTTAATTAAATTAACATTGGATGTTTATCGGGCTTTGAGAACCGTAACGATTAGATTTAGAATCTAAGTCGTAAGGAACATTAAAAGGTGTAATTATTTAATTTGGAATTAAATAAAAGAATTAGTATTAAATACAAATTAAATTGGATTTAATGTTGTAGTTTAGTATAATTCGAGAATTCGTACTTTGAGTACTTATTCTTAAAACGAGTTGGACTCGCGCAAAATCAAATCGTTGTTTAGGCATGTGCTTTGGCCATAACGGATCAAACCCAAAATGCCAAGGCCCAATTAGGAATCACCCTATGCCCAAAATCAATTTAGGCCCATTAGGCCCAATTAAATTATTAAATGCCCAAAAGTCATATTTGGACTTTATGGAAATTGTTTTAGGCCCAATTGGATCCAACCCAATTGTCCAAAACCAAACTTGGCCCAACCAAGCCCATTAGCCCAAATATAACAAATTAGCCCAATCAAATTTTAAAGACTAATTTATATTAACATAATATTCCAAATATCACATTAATTTAATTAAAGTGTGATAGGCACAATTAATCAATTAATCCAATGTTTCTAAAACACTAATTAATCCAATTAATCATGCTCAATTATCCAATTCATGTCCAACACAAATTGAAGCAAAATCAACTAATTCCAACATGCTCAAGCTCACGACAATTGCATAAAATAACATTAAATTTTGATTTCAATCCAATTAAATCAACAATCAATATTCATTTCATGCTTTTAACATATCCAATTGTCAAATTTCAAAATTTACCATTAGCATTTCTAGGGTATAGTATTCGGCCAAGTGGTGAATTTTGGGAAAAATTAATCTAATCAATTTTTCACAAATCCAAAGACGCACAAATCCAATTCATGACCATCCAAACACAACCAAACAACTAATTTAGAATTTTCACACTCCAAGCATAAAATCCCAAAATTAAAGTTTAGAACCCTAGAATTTAAAATCAAGTTTACGTGTCTCATGATACCATTGTTAGTGTCTCTAAGACTTGCCCAAGGATCCTAAACATGATTTTGTGTGTGAATGATCAAGTGAGTTTGCGGAAAAAAACTTACATTGAACGGATGTGTGATTTCAAAAATCTTTGTATGTTGAAGCTCCAAGCCCTCCTTTTGAGTTCGAAACTCTTGGGTGAGTTTCTCTATCACCTTTCTATGACTCCCAAAGTGCTAGCTTTGCCCAAAATTTGAACAAAATTTTCTCCTCCAAGGAGTGGTGTATTCGGCCAAAGAGAGAAGTGAGAAAGAGAGTGAATATTTCATTTGTGTTTTCCAAAAACATATATTAAAAACTTGTGTGATGTGTAATTAAAGTCCAACAATTAAAGTTACCAACCACTTCCATCACAAATAGTGACATGTGATGTGGGTCCCACCCAAATTTGAATTCCAAATTCAAGTTGGATTTACACAAAATACTTTGGGCCCGGTTCATTTAATCCGACTAAACGAATTTTTGTCGCTAAATAATTAAATCCAATTTAATTAAATAATAATGTCTCGTAAAATTATTACGAAAGTCGCTTACAAATTAATTCCAAATTAATCTGTTCGCTTGAATTAAAATCCAATTTTAATTCCGTATTGAAATCCAATTTCAATTAATATATCCGATATATTATTTTAGACCAAATAATAGTAAAATTCCGTAAAATTCCGTAAAATTCCGTATTGAAATCCAATTCCGTATTGAAATCCAATTTCAATTAATAGTAAAATCCAATTTAACTACTAAATTTACCTTGTCGATTAAATCCAAATTAAGCACGTTCTCTCTTCTAGATGAATTAACCCTAGATTATTTCTTACCGCAATTAATCCCATATTAATTTTCTCTTTCATAATTAATTCCAGATTAATTCTTGCCGTAATTAATCCCAGATTCATTTACTCTCTCATAATTAATCCCATATTAATTATGTTCGAGTCAAATGTCATCGGTGGATATTTGGAAAGCGACCCAAGAGATCCCTTGATATATTGGCAGTAAATACTGTCATCAAACTATCCGAACACATGCGTACCCAGTACCACGTTCTTAACGATTTACAAGACATGGTTGGCTTATAGCAAAGCATCATGCCTACCCAATTCTCCAGAAATATTCAACGAGGAATATTTAATCTGTATCAAGCGTAGTATACAATGTATTGTGTAATACGATCCAGTATCGGATGTCACATGCTAGGCCTGGGGCTGGAATTGTGTCTACCCCGTACGAAGCATATATCGGATCACTAGCAACTAGTATCTGTAATCGGATACTTATGACCTAGTCATACTATCCCGATAGCTGCAGCATTTAAGAGTACTAGTTATGTATCTCTGCGTGATCATCATCGTCTCCATATGACTGAAATGATACTTCCATCTTGACATCACACCCAATACACTACGATTCTGAATAAACCCATAAGAGGTGTACACAGAACCTGTTAAAGCTCCGGACGACCAAAACCAAAGCGTACTGATTGTCGTAAGTATTAGCGATGCAAGTCTCAGGTTAAGACCACATACACTTACCCTGATTCGGATTCCCATAGACACATATTCATAATACCAATGGGATTCTGAGGGGTCTATCCAGAGCGAAGCTGTTCCCGGTCCAACTGCTAACAGAACTTCCTATCACACTTGCATAAGTATCTGATACTTAAATATATGAGAACTATGCCGTTAAGCTTCCATAACGCGCACAAGTGTAATACTAGTCTATTCTGCATTATCGATGTCCAGTCTCGATAATACTACGACTAGGGATATTTAATGATTAAACCGTTCGTGGATTAATACTGTCTCACTTCTTATTAATCCGGAACTATGCATAACGACTTTTATCATTTATATATCCAAGTAATCCAATTACAAAATGATAAAATAGCAATTTCCTTTGTCACATAGTTAATTTTACAAAAACACAATGTCTTTTACAAATAGTGATGCTATGTGTCATAATTGTCCAACAATCTCCCACTTGGCTCATAGCCAATCACTCAAATATCTAACACCTGAACTATGTACATGTCGCTCAAAATTTTTCTGAGTTATAGCTTTCGTCAGCGGATATGCAAGGTTATCATCTGAAACGATCTTTTTGATCTTTACATCGCCACGATGTGCAATCTCACGAATCAGATGAAACCATCGAAGTGCATACTTGGATCATTGATGAGACCTTAATTCCTTAGCCTGTACTATAGCCAGCTCAGCTGCAAACAGAACTACTCCTAATCCAATTAGGAATTTTATAGATCCAAAATGCTTCTTTTGCTGCCTCAGCCGTAGCAATATAATCCATTTTTGTTGTTGAATCGGCAACAGTATCTTGCTTGGAAGATTTCCAGCTCACTGTTCCGTTGTTCATCTCCATAAATTAAGAAAGCATCCTTAGTTCGTCTAAGATACTGAAGGATGTTCTTAACATCAATCCAGTGACCATCACCTGGATCGGCCTGATAATGACTACAAATGCTCAAAGCATATGAGACACGAGGTCGCGTACACATTTTTCACTGTACGAGTTCTCGGAGAGTGCCAACAACTTTTAGATCTATCCCAGTAGATCCTTATTCCTAGAATAAAGGTTGCCTCTCCCAAGAATTTCATGGAGAATTTTAATGAAAGCCAATATTTCACCGATTTTAGTATGGGAATGTCATTGCTAATAAGCAATACATCATCAATGTATAGGACAATCAATGTCAGTGCGCTCCCACTAACCTTCTTATATACATAAGAATCATCATCGTTTTGAATGAAACCATATTGTAATATGATCGCATCAAAATTTTGGTTCCAAGAATACAATGCTTGCTTTAATCCATAAATAGATCGATTTAACTTGCAAACCTTGTTTGCATGTTTTGGCATGAAAAAACCATCAGGCTGTTGTATATAAACATCCTCCAAAAGGTTTCCGTTAAAGAAAGCGGTTTTGACATCCATCTACCATATTTCATAATAAAAATAAATAGCATTAGCAAGCATTATCCGAATGGATTTAATCATTGCAACGGGTAAAAGGTTTCATCGTAATCAACACCATGTTGATTACGATACCCTTTCGCTACAAGCCTAGCTTTGTACGTTTGTTTGTTGCCATCTATGTCTGTCTTCACCATGAAGACTCATTTGCTACCAATAGGCACAATGCCTTCTGGTACATCAACCAGTGTCCAAACTTGGTTGGTATACATGGAATCCATTTCGGATTTTATGGCCTCTTGCTATAAAGCAGAGTCGATACCTTGTATTGCTTCCTCAAACATAGCCGGTTCGTCTTCCTCAATAAAATTAATATCTACATGAGGTGAGATCAGAAACTCATACTTCTAAGGTTATTTTCTAACTCTCTCCGACCTACGCGGTTCATGTGTATTAGAAGATTGTGGAATAGTCTCATCACTGATGAATTATTCGTGTTCTGTGAGGGGATCGATGTCAGGAACAGTATCACTCCGATTTTCATCGAGTTCTACTTTCCTCCCACTTACCACTGCATTTAGGAATTCCTCTAAGGAAAACTGCATGGAGAACAACAAATATTTTGTTCTCTTATGGGTTGTGGAAATAATATCCTTTGGTTTCCCTAGGATAGCCAATTAGAAATAGGCACTTATCCGATTTGGGTTGTAGTTTGGTACCATCCAAACATTTAATATATATGCCCAGCATCCCTAAATCTTCAGGAATGAGAAACCCAGTTTCTTTCCTTTCCATATTTCATATGGAGTCTGTCCAACAGACTTTGACGGAACCTTATTCAAAATAAGTATTGAACTGTTCAATGCGTATCCCTTTAAGGAAATTGGTAGCTCAGTGCGACTCATCAATGCCCTTACCATGTCCAACAAAGTTTGGTTTCTCTGTTCGGACACACCATTCATTGAGGTGTTACAGTAGGAGTCCACTGTGAACGAATACAATACTCTTTCAAGTAATCGAGAAACTCATTGCTCAAGTATTTTCCACTACGGTCCAACCTTAATGTTTTAATACTTTTACCGGTTCCATTTTTTCTACTTCATGTCGAAACTCTTTGAATTTCTCAAAAGTTTCCGACTTGTGTTTCATAAGATACACATAACCATAACGCGATGCAACATCCGTAACCAGATACACATAACGAAGTATTCATAACCACCTCTAGCCTAGTTAGACATGGGATCACATACGTCACCATGAACGAGGGCTAATAGCTCAGTGGCACTTACACCCTTACCACTAAAAGGTGTTTTAGGAACTTTACCTAATAAACAAGATTCACAGACAACATATGAATTAGGATCAAATCCATCCATGTATCCACTCTTCGAAAGTATGGATATATAAGCCTTGTTAATGTGTCCCATATGACAATGCCACAAATAAGTCCATCTGATTTACTCAGTTTGAGCTTTTATTTGTCATGTTATATGTTTGAGATTCGTTTATATTCAAAATATAAAAACCATTATTAACATCTACTGTACATATCAAAATGTCATGTTTATATACAAAACACCAGTGTTCTTGAATACAAATGTATACCCACATCAGGTTATACTAGATACAGAGATGATGTTCCTAGTCAAACTAGGTACAAAATAACAATCACCTAATGTAATTACATGCCCCAAGGGCATATACAAAACATAGGTCCCAACGGCCAAAACATCGACTCTCGTCTCGTTTCTGACTCGTAGGTCGATCTTATATGAAGCCAGTATCCTACTAATCAGCAGATCATGCACACCAGTACATATGTGAGTACCACATCCAGAATCAAAAATCCAATTTTTAAAAATAGTAGTGGACATGTTTATAACCAACATACCTGAAGCCGGAGCCTTGCTCGTCTTCACTTCCTTCAACTCCGCCTTGTACTCACAGTAGTCACGCTTCTAGTGACCCCGTTTACCATAATCTAGGCAGACGTCTTGGGATATGTCCTTAGTCTTCCCAGAAGACTGTGATGATTTAGCCTTGCCTTTTTTCTTCCTTTTCTTACACCCCTAGAAGCCTTCGGCCGAGCCTTGGCCATCTGGGATGTCGAAGTAAGGTGTGCCTCGCGCTTCTTGCCTTCAGAAGCTCTGGCTCTGCTTCTTTCAGCATCATTAATAACTCTCCAAGAGTTTTCTCTTGGTTCATCATGTTATAGTTCATGACGAACCCGCCCTAGCAGTCGGGCATAGACTGTAAGATCAAATCTATATAAGTCTCAGCCTCGAAGGTTATGCCCAGCTGACCAAGCTGTTTGATGTCAGCAATCATCTGCGATATCTAGTGCTCGACAGATGTACCCTCTGACATACGTGAGCAAAAGAGCTTCTTTTGCAATTCATACTTCTGAGATCTAAGATTAGATCTATGATAAGCAATAAGTTTCTGGATTACTTGAAAAAGTATAGTATTCTTTCAATGTCGACTCTTCACAGAACACCTCAATTAGACGGTGTGTCTGAACTGAGAAACCGAATTTTGTTGGACATGATAAGGTTAATCATGAGTCGCTCTGAGCTACCATTTTTCCTTCTAGGGATACGCATTAAACAGTGCAAAACTTATTTTGAATAAGGTTCCATGAAAATCTGTTTGACAGACTTCATATTAGATATGAACAGGAAAGAAACTGGGTTTTCTCATTCCTGAAGATTTGGGTATGCTAGGCATATGTTTGGATGATACCAAACTAGAACCTAATCGGATAAGTCCTAAATTGTAGGTTATCCTAGGGTAACCAAAGTATAGTACTTATACAACTCACAAGAGAACAATGTAATTGTTGCTCGCCATGCGATTTTCCTAAGAGGAATTCCTATATGCAGTGGTAAGTGGGAGGAAAGTAAACCTCGATGAAAATCGGAGTAATACTATTCCAGGCACCGATTCTTTAATGGAACACAAACAGTTCATCAAGGATGAAACTGTACCACAATCTTCGAATACACAAGAACCGCGTAAGTCAGAGAGAGTCAGAAAACAACCTGGGAGGTATGGGTTTCTGATATCTCCTCAAGTAGATGTCAATCTTATTGAGGAAGACAAACTAACTACGTATGAGGAAGTGATACAAGGTATCGACTCCCTATCATGGCAAAGTGTCATGAAATCTGAAATGGATTCCATGTATACCAACCAAGTTTGGACACTAGTTGATGTACCGGAAGGCATTGTGCATATTGGTACAGTATAAGTCTTCAAGGAAGACATACATGGTTAGCAACATACCAACGTACAAAGCTGGGCTTGTAGCGAAAAGGTATCGTTATCAACATTTTGTCGATTACGATGAAACCTTTAAAAGTTGCCTTGGTTAAATCCATTTGGATAATGTTTGCTGATGCTGCATGTTTCATTTATGAAATATGGCAGCTGAACGTCAAAATCGCTTTCCTTAAACGGAAACCTTTTGGAGGATGTTTACAATATCCTGAAGGTTTTGTCGTACCAAAACAAGCAAACAAGGTTTGCAAGTTAATTCGATCCATTTATGGATTGAAGCAAGCATTGAGTTCTTGGAACTGGCGTTTTGATGTAATCATAATGGTATATGATCTAATTCAAAACGAAAATCTGATTCTTGTGTATATAAGGAGGTTAGTAGGAGCGGCAGTGACAGTGATTGTCCTACATAATGATGATATATCATTTCTTGGAAATGAAATTCCCATAATACAATCGGTGAAAGCTTGACTTTCATGAAAAATTCTCCGTAAAATACATGGGAGAGACAACCTTTATTCTAGGAATAAGGATCTACTAGGATAGATCTAAAAGTTGTTGACACTCTCTGAGTACTCGTACATTGAAATAAATGTACGCGACCTGGTGTCTCATGTGCTTTGAGCATATGGAGTCACAATCAGGCCAATCCAAGTGATAGTCACTGGAATGATGTTAAGAACATCCTTACGTATCTTAGATGAACTAAGGATTCTTTCTTAAGCTATGGAGAATGAGAACTTGAAGTGACTGGGTTCACTGCTGCAAGTTTCCAAACCAAAAAAAATGACTATAAGTCGTAATATAGGTACTATATAGTTTGAATAACGGAATAGTGAGCTAGAAATCTTCCAAGCAAGATATTGTTGCCGAATAAACAACAAAAACGGAATATTGCTGCAGCTGAGGCAGCAATGGAAGCACTTTGGATCTTATAATCCTAATTAGATTAGGAGTAGTTTTGTTAGCAGCTGAGCTAGGCTACAGCACAGGCTAAAGAATTAATGGTCTCATCAACGATCCAAGTATATACTTCAACTATTCATCTGATTCATTCGGATCATACATCGTGGCGATGTGATGATCGAATAAATCGCATCAAATGATAACCATGAAAATCCGCTGACGAAAGCAATTTCTCAGCAGAAGTTTGAAAGCAATCTCCCAATTTCTCAACATAGTTCAAGTGTAGAACACTTGAGTGATTGCTCTAGGCCAAGTGGGAGATTGTTGGACAATTATGACCCATAGCATCACTTTTTGTACAGAACATTGTGTTGTTGTACAAATTAACTATGTGACAAAAGAAATTACTCTTTATCATTGTAATTGGATTACCAGATACATAAATGATAAAAGTCCATATGATTAGTTCAGGATTAATAAGATATGAGACAGTATTAATCCACTAAGGTTTAATCATTAAAATATCCCTAGTCGTAGTATTATCGAGATTGGACATCGATAATGCGAAATAGACTAGTATTGCACTTGTGCGTGTTATGGGAGCATAACGTCATAGTTCTCATATATTTAAGTATTGGATACTTATGCATGTGTAATAGGAGGTTGTGTTTACCGATGGTACGGAACAGCTTCGCTCTGGATAGACCCCTCAGAATTCCATTGGTAGTATGACTATGTGTCTATGGAAGTCCGAATCAAGGTAGGTGTATTTGGTCTTAACCTGAGACTTGCACCGCTAATACTTGCGACAATCAAAATAGTTTGGTTTTGGTCATCCATGGCTTTAACAGGTTCTGTGTACGCCTCTTCTTGGTATATTGAGAATCGTAGTGTATTGGGTGTGATGTCAAGATGGAAGTATCACTTCAGTCATATGGAGATGATGGTCACGTAGGATACGGAACTGGTGCTCTTATATGCTGCAGCTATCGGGATAATATGACTACGTCATGTTTATCCGATTATAGAGACTACTTACCAGAGATCTGATATTTGATTCGTACGGGGCAGACACAATTCTAGCCACAGGCCTAGCATGTGACATCCGATACTGGATCGCAATACGCAATACTACGTATACTACGTCTGATATAGATTACATATTCCTTTAAGAATATTTCTAGAGAATTGGGTAGGCACGGTACTTTTCTAGAAATCAACCATGTCTTGTAAATCTGTAAAAACGTAGTTCTAGGTACATACGTGTTCGGATAGTCCGACGACCGGATTTACTGCCAACATATCCGAGGATCTCATGGGTCGCTTCCCGAAGATTCACCGATGACGTATGACTCGCACATAATTAATCTGGGATTAATTATAAGAGAGAGAAAATTAATCTATGATTAATTACGGAGATATTTTATCTGGGATAAAATACTATTTAAAGAGAGAGAATGATTAATTTGGAATTAATCGATAAAATAATATATTCGATATATTATACGAAATTAGATTTCGACGCGGAATTAAAATTAGATTTTAATTCTGCCGAACGAGTTAATTTAGAATTAATTTGCTGGCGACGTGAATAGTAATTTTGCTAGGCATAATTATTTAATTAAATTTGATTTAATTACGTCGCAACGGAAAATTCGTTAATTCAGAATTAGCGAACCCGAGCCCGGTAGTGTTTGCAGGCCCACTCTCATTTTGAATTTAAGTTCAGCCCACAAGTCACATCACGCGTCACATCACCTGTCACTTTAGTGATGGATGTCAAGTCACCTTTTGGTGATTGACAACCAGTCACTATTTATGATGTTGGTGGTTGTGGGCAATAAATGTCATTTTGCCTCCAAAATTGATTTTGCTTTTTGGAAAAGCTTTATCAATTTTTGCTAACACTTTTTGGCATAAGGATTTTAGTATTAGGTTTTAGAAACCAAAATACAACTCTCTCTCTCTCTCTCATTCCTCTCCTTGGCCGAAAATTGGCCTCACTTTCTCTCCCAAAACCGTGAGCCTATGGCTCATTTTCTTCATGATTTTGTTGCAAAATCTCAAGAGCTAGCACTCAAATGGGTCTTACAAAGGTGATAGGGAAACCCGTTCATGAGCATGGAATCCACACATAAAGCTTGGAGCTTGGAGCACACAAAGAGGGGTTGACCGAAACACTTGGAGCACTAAAGGGGCATGGCCGATAGCTTCATCCATGGAGCAAAAGTTTTTGTGTTCTTCGCATCGCAAAGCCGATCAAAGTAAGTATTTCCGCAACTTTACTTTGTTTTATTTGCACATTTCATCGCTTAATATAATCTTGGTTTGACCTAGAAAACCCAACACATTCCTCTCGATGACTTCTCAACTTGCTCTCTAGGTAAACCTTTAGTAAGTGGATCCGCTAGGTTTTCCTTCAATTTGACATAACCTATGGAAATTATGCCATTTGAGAGAAGTTTTCGTATGGTATTATGTCTGTGACGTTTGTGTTGAGACTTACCATTATACATTCTATTTTGGGCTCTCCCAATAGCCGATTGACTATCACAATGTATGTTTATCGCTGACACTGGTTTGGCTAATTTGGAATATCCTCTAGGAAATTTCAAAGTCATTTTGCTTCTTCCGCTGTTTTGTCTAATGCTATTAACTTTGATTCCATAATAGATCGGGCAATACATGTTTGCCTCGAGGATTTTCATGACACGGCTGCACCATCAAGTGTGAAATCCACTATATCAGATATCCAGTTAGCATCGTTGTATCTCTTTAGATTGCAGGATATCTCGTATAATGCAGACCATATTTTGAAGTTCTCTCAGATACCTCAAAACTCTTACTATGGCTTTCCACTGGTTATGTCCTGGATTGCTCGTATATCTGCTAAGCCTAATTACAGCTTAAGCGATATCAGGTCGTGTATAATTTCTGAGATATATCAGACTTCTGATGATTCTCGAATACTCTAATTGCGATATGATTGAGCCAGTTGACACGCTCGAAAAGTGGTCTTTTACTCCCAAGTATAAGATTGTCGAAGTAATAAAATAACCCGGTGAGTCTGGGGTCGATCCACAGAGAAGAGATTTAGCAAAATAGAATATTTAACAGTACGGGAATGAAAGTTTGCTTTGTTGAAGTAGTTGGAGGATTTTAGGTTGAAATACAGTAATAGAAGGAATGCTGAAGTTAGGGGATACACTTTTAGTCTTTTAAACATTTATAAATCTCGCTTTCTAATAATTTATAAATTGTCTTTTTATACCCACTTAATTTATTACAAGAATTAATTATGCATATTAAAGAACCAGCCATAAAAGCGGTAGTCATTTCTGTCAATAATTAGTCCGACCAAGGTACCAAGCATACCAAAAATAGAAAACCAGCCATAAAGGCGGTGATACCGTTTGTCTATAACAAGTCCTACCAAGGTACTTAATTATGCCAAAATCGTATAAAACCATCCATATAGGCAGTATAAAGATAAAACCAGCCATAAAGGCGTAGTAGAAGATAAAACCAGCCATAAGGGCGGTATAAGATTGTCAATAATTAATCTAGATTTAAATCAAGTTTTAATCATTATATTTCAATTTATTTATTATAATAAAGCGAGTTTAATTTATGTTCTCATTATAAAAGCTTCACCCTTACTACCGCAGAAAGAAATTAGCTACTCATTTTGTAATAAAACATATTTGTACTTTTATTATTGAAAGAAAAAAACATTACAAAAAGCTTTAAGTAAATAAACAAACAAGACACTCTCTCTCCAAGGATTACAGATGAATCAGGAAAGAAAGTATGAAAATTTCTTATTTCGGATGCTCCTTTTTATAGGCAAATTCGCCGCCCAGACCAGCGAATGCATGTTGTGGGCACGTGTCAAAGAATGGTGAAGCCACGTTGTGGACACGTGTCAGATAATGGTGAAGCCACGTTGGGGACACGTGTCGCGACGTAAAGGTTCCACGTGTCACGACGTGCTTGCAGATTTTACGACATGCTTGCCGATTTTACGACGTGCTTGCAGATTTTACGACATGCTTGTTGATTTTACGACGTGCTTGCAAAATATATTTTTCATGTCTGATTTGTCCCGTCAAGCTTCCGAGCAGTATTTTTCCTGACAAAAACATAAAATAACACAGTAAAAGCACTCAAAGCATAACTTTAAAATATTTACACAAATGTGTCAATTTAAGGGGATTAGTGAAACTATAAGTGTAAAATGATTAACTTATCGTCTAATAAATTTGTACTTTTTAGTATTCATCACACCCCCCAACCAGCTTATTACTAGTCCCTAGTAATTCAAGCGGAAGAAAAATTCTTATCTAAGTCAACAGTTGTTTTCTTTTTTCTGAATAATCAAATAAATGACTTCTCCTGTACTTTTTTTTACCATTCTTTAATATACTCACAAAACAAGGTATTAATCAATATATTATGCCCACAATATCACAGGTATTTATTGAAAAGAGAGTAATATTTTTTTTCCTAAGATTATATTAGAGTTTACACTTTTTTTTGGCAGTGAAAGTTTATTATAAACATATCTTTAATCCATGTATCGAACTTGGGCCAGTGACTCCCAACCAGTTGGTTTTATGGCACTAGGTGTTAAAACACCCTACAGGCTTAATTGCTCGGATCTCAGATAAGCATTGTCTAAAATATATCTTCAATCCATATATCGATCTTTGGACCAGTGACTCCCAAACCAGTTGGTTTTAGGGCACTAGGTGTTAAGACACCCCTACGGGCTAATTGCTCGGATCTCAGATAAATAGTGTCTGATTTCCTTAAGATTTCTTTTTAACCCTTGTAACGAGCTTTGGGCAAGTAATTCCCAGACCAGTTGGTCTTAGTGTACTAAATGATAAAACACCCCTTCGGACTTAATTGCTCGGGTTAGAAAGGCTACGAAACGAACTTTATTCAAACTTCTCTTCTTTTTTTTTTCTTTTTTTTTTCTTTTTCAGTTTTGCAAAATGAGAAATTTCACTGCTTTTAGGTGTTACCTCCAATAAATTAGAGAACTGAATATTACAAAAATTTCACTCACCACCCATGGTCATAGGTTACCATATTATTGATAATATCAGCCAGACGAGCATATAAAGATCAAATTTAATCAATATTATGGAGGAATTCACAAATTTAAATGATTCAAAAACTAAAGGAACGATAAATAACTTTTTACGAATTATATTGAGATGCGTCTCAGGAGTGAAAACTCCTTACACAGCCACCTCTGAACAACAATTCCACTTGGTTTAGAAAACAAATTTGTTGTTATTTTGTGTGTATATATATGGATATATATTTTTACACACAAAATAACAACACAGTAAAAACTAACATAAATGAAACAGACATAAACATGAAAATTATTTATTTCCTAAACTATCATCCCCCCCCAACCAAAATGAGACATTGTCCCCAATGTTTAAAAAGAAAGAAAGAAATAGTTTAGAAGATATCCCTGTTTATTATGGAATAACTAAAGATTACATATTAAGGTCCAGGTTTACTTTGCGCTTTTTGCCACGATCGTTACCAGACCAGTTCAACTTGAAAGAATATGGTCGATTTTTGGTTCATAAGCTAAAAGTTGGTCAATTAAATCTCAGTTGTTTGTGCAGTTAGGAAGATATCTTTTATCGGTTTTGAATAAACCCATTTCTTTTAGCATCTTCAAGAAATACAAAAAGAAAATCGAAAAATCCATTAACATTAAATAGCCCAATAGGTTTTTTGGTGAATATTCAAGTTTGCCCATGACGCTACAGTGAATATTTCTTCCAACGTTCCGAGCCCACCTGGTAAAGCAATGAAAGCATCAGCATGATTGATCATTTCAGTGAGTCTTTCAGACATACCTGGGACAATACATTCTTCTCAATTTGATTTTCCGATGATGTGGCTTTCTATTAAAGGTTTTGGGATGATCCCCAAAATTTGACTTCCACATTCTTGTACAGCTTTTGAATATACACCCATCAATCCAAGATTGTCACCGCCATATACTAAGTGCATATTTCTGTTTGCCATAACTCGACCCATTTCTCGTGCTCCCTCAACAAATTATGGTTTAGTTCTGGAGCTAGTTCCACAAAATACACAGATATTAGTGAATCGTCGTTTTTAATACATCACCGTCCCTAGGATTCTCAATGTTAATAGCCTCATATAGGTAAATATGTTTCACAATAATGGGCCACTCCATTTGGATTTTAACTTTCCAGGAAATAAATGAAGACGAGATTATAAAGCAAAACCTTTTGACCAACTTCAAATATTTTTCGTGAAATTCGACTATCATGAAAGGCTTTAGTTTTGGCTTTAAGAATTTTCGTATTTTCATATGAATCATTCCTAACTCTTCAATTTCATTTAGTTGCAATTTACGTTCACGACCAGCATTTTCAAGGTTTGAATTAAATGCTTTAATAGCCCAAAATGCTTTATGCTCAAGTTCTACAGGCAAATGACAAGGCTTTCCATAAACTAGATGATAGGGAGACATACCCAAGGATGTTTTGAAAGCTGTTCGATATGCCCAGAGTGCATCAGTTAGTCGAAGAGACCAATCTTTGCGATTTGGGTTAACCGTTTTTTATAGAATTTGTTTAATTTCCCTATTTGCTAATTCTACTTGTCCATTTGTCTGAGGGTGATAAGAGGTGGAAATTTTGTGTGTGACTCCATACTTTTTCATTAAGGATCAAAAGGTCTATTACAAAAGTGTTTACCTCCATCACTTATTATGGCCCGAGGAATTCCAAATTGACTCAACAAGTTTTCTTTTAAAATTTGATCACAGTTCTGTGATCATTATTCCGACAAGGAATTGCCTCGACCCATTTTGAAAACATAATCGACTGCAACTAAAATATATAAAAATCCAAATGATGGTGGAAATGGGCCCATAAAATCTATCCCCCAATAATCAAAGATTTCGATGACAGGGATGGGAATTTAAAGGCATCATGTTTCTTTTTGAAATAGATCCCAACTTTTGACAATTTTCGCAAGTTTTGCAGAAAGTGTATGTATCCTTAAAAATTGTGGGCCAATAAAATCCACACTGCAGATTTTTGCAGTGGTTTTCTTAGATGAGAAATGACCTCCACATGTCTGAATGACAGAATTGAATAACACCACTTATCTCACTGTCAGGTATGCATCGTCTGAAAATCTGATCAGGGCAGCATTTAAATAGATAAGGATCATCCAGTAGAATCTTTTGACTTCGGTCAAAAATTTCCTCTTATCTTGTTGGCTCTAGTCTGGGGGTATCTTTCCTGTCGAAGAAAATTGACAATATTAGCATACAAGGCATTACATTTACCGAAAATAAAAATTCATCAGGGAAAAGTCATTGATAGGAGTGGTATCGATTAGTGACTCGTTTGTGAGTCTCGGTAAGTGATCTTCAACCACGTTCTCTTCTCTGCCCCCTTTTTATCTTTGATTGTGATATTGAATTCTTGAAGCAACAAAATCCACGTATTAATCTTGGCTTCGCATCCTGTTTAGACATCAAATATCTAACAGCAGCATGATCAGAGTAAACAATAGTTGAAGAAACGATTAAATATGATCGAAATTTATCCAATGCAAATATTACAGCAAGTAGTTCTTTTTCTGTGGTAGTGTAATTCATTTGTGCACTGTTTAATGTTCTACTAGCGTAATATATTACATGCAGTTTACCTTCCTTTCTCTGCCCTAGAACTGTACCAACTGCATAATCACTAGCATCACACATTAGCTCAAAGGGCAAGGACCAATCAGGGGATTGCATAATAGGAGCAGAAGTCAAAAGACTGATAATTTTTTGGAATGATTTTTGACATTCTTCTGTCCATTCAAATGTTGCATCTTTTAATATGAGGTTACATAAGGGTATGGATATGGTACTGAAGTCTTTAATGAACCTCCTATAAAATCTTGCATGTCCTAAAAAAGAACGAATGTCCCTGACTGTTTTTGGTGATGGTAATTTAGAAATGACCTCTATTTTTGCTTTGTCAACCTCAATACCTTTAGACGACACAACGTGTCCTAAACATTCCTGAATCAGTCATGAAATGGCATTTTTCCCATTTAACACAAGTCCATTTTCTTTATATCTTTTCAAAATATTTTCCAGATTAGTCAAGCAATTATCAAATGAATTTCCAAAGACAG